>OZ007518.1:4303692-4340230 GCA_963931865.1 Axinella damicornis | reverse complement strand
CACAAGCCTTGTACAGTGTAGCTCCAGGGATAGTGGAATCTCTAACCTATGAATTAGATGTGGTATGTGTATGGATACACTCAAATTTATGGGTTTACCATCGTGAATATAATGTATTCTCAGGCCCTGTGGTAGATGCTCTGTACGCGTTGTGGGAGGTGTACATGTGTGTATTCATACTGTATAAAGGTTAGTCTAGTCGCTAGCCCCTCTCCGCCCGGCCGGTCAAGCGGGCACGCGGTAAAGCCGCGCGCGGAGGGCGGAGAGGGTCTAGCAAACATTGCACTTGATTGCGTTTCAACTGACCAATCAGATCTCACTGAAGCGATTCGTTCCAATTTTATTCATGACTCTCGTGGTTGTAAACCGAGCCGTTCGCGTGCGATCAGCCCGGTGGAGAGCGTCTAATAGCCTACACTTGAGCTAAACTAGTCCAACCTGGATGCCTCCAAGGGTACAGAAGTCGTCCTCAACTCCAGCTGGCACTTCACCAGTTCACAGGTACATGTAATTGGCATTCCAGGGAAACGTGATCAAGTGCAATGTTTGCTAGACCCTCTCCGCCCTCCGTGCGTGGCTTCGCCGCGCGCCCGCTTGACCGGCCGGGCGGAGAGGGGCTAGTGGCTAGACTGTATAAAGGTATATACTGGGTACTGTGTGTATGTGTACATTCCTGCTGTATACCTGGGTACCACCAAGCCTGATGCTGTATACCTGGGTACCACCAAGCCTGATGCTGTATACCTGGGTACCACCAAGCCTGATGCTGTATACCTGGGTACCACCAAGCCTGATGCTGTATACCTGGGTACCACCAAGCCTGATGCTGTATACCTGGGTACCACCAAGCCTGATGCTGTATACCTGGGTACCACCAAGCCTGATGCTGTATACCTGGGTACCACCAAGCCTGATGCTGTATACCTGGGTACCACCAAGCCTGATGCTGTATACCTGGGTACCACCAAGCCTGATGCTGTATACCTGGGTACCACCAAGCCTGATGCTGTATACCTGGGTACCACCAAGCCTGATTAGGCAAGCAATCCATTGCACAGCACATGAAGTGTGCACATACTGGCAAGTTGTGGCGGGCACTTCCATATATGGTGTAGGTGTGAGTGTGGGTGCGTATGGGTGTGACTGTAGGTACTGTATGAGTATGTCTGGGTGTAGGTGTGAGTGTGTGTGTGTGTGTGTGTGTGTGTGTAGCGAGCGAGCTAAAGTAGCTAGTGTGCTGCATGCGAGTGACTGACTGAGTGTGTGTGTGTGTGTGTGTGGTGTGTGTGTTGTGTGTGTAGAGAGAGAGAGCTAGAGTAGTGTACATGCATGCGAGTGACTGAGTGTGTGTGTGTGTGTGTGTGTGTGTGCATTGTGTGTGTGTGTTTGTGTGTGTGTGTGCATTGTGTGTGTGTGTGTGTGTGTGTGTGTGTGTGTGCATTGTGTGTGTGTGTGTGCATTTGCATACAAGGATACGAGTGACTGTACAGTGTGTGTGTGTGTGTGTGCAGTATGTGACAGAGAGAGTGTGTGATCGTGATCTTTCTGTACTTGCAGGTACCGGCACACACACGTACAAACACAGCCACGGCTACTTCTGTGCATGAGTGGGTGGGTGTCGATGCAATGAGTGAGGACGACCGGGACATTGACGTCGAGAGCGCGGGATGATGTCCCTGACATTGGGATGGAAGCTACTGCCTCGTGTCAAAACCCTTCTTTGTCCCTCGATGTGAGTGCATGCTCGCTGCTGTTTGTAGAGTGTACTGTACGAAATGCTGTACAAATGGTATATGAAATGCCCTAAAAAAGAGAACTGCGTTTACATATTATATGGCATGGATGTATTTGTGTATATATACATGTTGATACATGTATGCCCATTGCCCACCCAAACTGTTGCACTCTCACCCACCTCACACTCATCCATCCAACCGTCACACACTCACAAACACAGGACAATTCAACGGTGGACAAGCGTGCCCACCACAATCTTCTAGAACGGCGGAGGAGGGATCACATTAAGGACTCCTTCCACGACCTCAGGGACTGCATCCCCTCCCTCCAGGGAGAAAAGGTAGACCCCTTTCCTTGCCTCCACCCCTGCCTTCTCCCTCCTTCCTTCCTTCATCCTTCTCTTTCCCTTCCTCCTCCTCCTCCTCATCCTCCTCTGCTTTCCCTCCCTCTGTCCTCCCACTCATCGGTGTATTTACTAGATGTTATGATAGTACGTGTAGCTATATTTGTGGTTGGTGCTACAGAGTACCTGGTGTATGTAGTAAACTCGTTATGAATCAGGTTGCTTGTTCAAAATCCATTTCAAATTTCAGTGCATGTGCATTAATGAGAGAGTGCGGAGTGTGCGCCTTCGGCTTGTAAGTCAGAGGAACATGATTAAACTGTGTGTTCATGCCTGACTGCCCCGCGGCTAAACTCCATTCTTGGAATGTCACATGGCGTGGTCAGCTAAGCACCCTGCCGTTAAATGAGCACACAATCACTCTAACGAACACGCAGTAGTTTGTATTTCCAGCTTGGGTTTCTAGTGTGAAGGCCATTTCCACAGGCCAATTTCTTGAATGGATCTTGCGTGGACAAGCAACCTTAAATCCTCAGTATCAGCCAGGCTATTCCTAGCTGGTACTGAGGATTTCAGGTTGCTTGTCCGTGCAAGATCCATTCAAGAAATTAGAGCATGCGGATAATTACGGTCTATGGAAATGGCCTTTGCACTAGAAACCAAAGCTGCAAACTCACGGCCATTAGCCAGTGGTCTGTATGCAGCATTTAACCACTTGGCCACAAGTCACTCACAAGTACTAGAGCGTTGACTGCTAGACTGCATTCTCTGCCCATTGCAAACTGAAAGAAGCCTGCCCTGCTTGTGTGGTGGAGACTTGTGTGTTTGTTTTGCATACAGTGCATATCATATTTTCTGACCTGTGCTTGGCCATTGTAATTCTAGGTCATCTGACTTTTCATTCTGTTTCACCTTCGGTTTTGCTTCAATGTATGCACAGCTGCTTATTTGTGGAACTGTTGGAGTAGCAACACATGCAATCACATGATCTGAAACTTTAGGCCACTTGTCCCAAGACTTGAAGTCTTGGGACTTCCTGCTGCAAGAACAGCTACTAGCACATAGGCGTAGGAACCGGTGTTTTTTTTTTTTTGGGGGGGGGGGGGGGGGGGGGGGCAGTGCTCACCTGACTTGTCTTTCAGTTTTGAAATGCTAGTGTAGGAAGCTTCAACATAGCAACATCCTTATTTGTGGAGTACATATTTTGCAGCACATGCAATCAAATGATCTGAAAGTACGTATGGTGGTACTTTCGGCATGTTCTCAAGACTTGACCTGACCCTGGTTGATAGTGATTCGGAGCAGCACACAGCAGGCACTGCTAGCTACTCAAGTGCATTGTACATGTATGGTTTGAGAAACAAGCGCTTTCTCAAGCAATTATATTTTGGTGGTCCGTGTTGCAATACTGGTGCAGTGTACATTTGACCTTTGTACTTCTGTTCTGCCTTCTGTTCCATATTCCTGAGTTCCAGTTTTCACTGTCGCTTGTTTTCTGAAATAGTTTATTGCTCCCAGTAGTCCGGGGGGGGGGGGGGGGGGGGGGGGGGGGGGGGTTACAAATGGTTTGTGTGGCATTCACAATTGAGATGCATGACTAGAGCGGTTAGCCTCGTTCCCAGGCCCCATACGCAAAATCGAAAAGGGACCTGGTAGCACTTCCGAGGCATAGGTCGACAGAAATTATACGGAAGCGCTACCAGGCCCCTTTCTAATTTTCGGATGGGCCTGGGAACGAGGCTATAGAGCAGTGTCTCCTGTATTAGGTTTCTTCGTAACCATGCTCCCTGTCTTTCTCTCCCACCCCAGGTGTCCCGTGCTCACATCCTGAACAAGGCCACGGAGTACATCCGACAGCTGCAGAAAGGAGGCTCCATCAGGGAGGTGAGGAACGCCTACACTACTTAGCTGGTCTTGCACGAGTTCTGGCCGTCCATTGCACAACACATATATTCCTTGTTGGCTGAGGTTGGAAATTAAATGCTCTGGAACTGAACTGAAGCAGAAAAACGAATCTTAAGGCAAGAGCGCATAAGTAGGTCCCGCCCCCGGAGTGCCTACTTATGCGCTCTTGCTTAAGGTTATAGCTTGGACATGCACACTGAAGCAAGAACATTCACGCTAAATTAGTCAGTGTTTCATTTAGAAAATCATTCAAGGGGGGCAAAACTGTAGTGTGGTGGCACTCATGATCATGTCCAGAGACACCAGGACTTGTCCGTGTAGTACTAAGTACAGTAGCGGCCAATATAAAGTTCCCGTAGCGTAAGCATAATACGGTGTGATTACTGTGCAAGCGTACTAAAATTACTGTAAGCCTACGTTTACATTGCGTAGTACGGTACGTTTTTGCTGACTCAACAAATTTTCGCCACGTGCACCAACTACAGCTGCTCTTGCGAGTTGAGGAACGCTGCTGACACAAAGATACCACTTGCCTTTAGGTAAGTCCTTGCTACAGCTCATACGTACGTTTTAGCCAGATCCTAGTAAGCTAGGTAGCGCAACAAGCAGTGCTACCTGGAAACACGATCGTACGATTGTCGATCGATCACATGCCCGCGTTCTGCGTGCGGCGTCGCAAAATTACACAAGCTACAGCAACAGGACAAAGACTGGCTTGAAGCTGCAACCTTCCACTAGTGCATAACCAAGAATTGTTCGCTGCTGCCCAGGAACGACGACGATATAATGCCGTTTAGTATCGGCATACGTGATAGTACGCTAGCGCTCTGTAAACAGTAGCGTAATTACGCTAATTTTGCATAAAGTCCGCCCCTTGCCTTACGGAAGCCATAAAGTACGTTACGCTTGTAATCCTCTTACGTTACGGGAACTTTGTATTGACCGCTACTGTACATGTGCATCATCTCCCATCCCGAGGTTATCCCAGGATGGGTGATCGAGAGCTATCCCCCCCCCCCCCTTTCAAATATCCCAGGATTCCCTATTATCATCTCCCATCCTGGGATCAACCAAGGATGGGTGATTAGCTGCCCCTTCCCTTGTCCAAGTAGTGACGAGGAAATCATGCCATTGTCTTGTATATTACACTGAGATATATGTGAAGAAAAAAAACTCGAAGGAAGATCGATAGACCCTGCTGTACCTCCTTCACCGCCTCACCGGCACAATGTGACATTTTACCCCTGTGTTGATTAGGGTCACAAGTCTGGTCACAGTTGTTTTAACCGGAGAAGTAGTAGCACTAGTGTTAGCACTAGTGTAAATGAATAATTCGGAGCGGAATCCAAAATATGCTCAGCAATGTGCAATGGAATTTTGCAGTCTCGAGATTAGGGTGTATAGTTTGTGCGAACTGCTGGCCGGGGCATGTTTTACTGCATGTACAAGTGTATATTCACCTGCAGATACAGCATTGGTGAACTGCGTTTAGTACATTACTGGCATGTATATAGCCTCATTCCCAGGGGTTCTCACCCCAGCGTTTGTCGCTTGCAGTACTAACGCGGGGGAAGGCCTGGTGAAACTCGTCACGTGCAAGTGACGTAGGTGGACGGAATATGGACGTATGGAGGAGTTGCACATTCCAGAGTAAACCGCAAGGCCATCTTTAAAGCTTTGCTGGTAGCACAGTACACACGAGCTGTAGTCTAGCTGCTGTTTATACATGTACAGCCCAGACTTACAGTTGTGTAGAAATTTTCAAGCACATCTCATCACTGCAGGTACCCAACAGTCGGCCGTTTGAACTGCAAAATGTGGCTGTACACTGTATTTCCTGGCTTCGGACTCTTGCACGGCTGTGGGGCAGCTTTCTGAACCCGAGAAACGTTGCCAAGATCGCCCGATGTCAACCGCTCAGTCGCTGTAGAACGCTAGTCCAGTTGAAGCGTTACACACACGGCCTTGCGTTACACACACGGCCTTGCGGTTTACTCGGAAATGTGCCACTCCTCCATACATCCATATTACATCCACCTACGTCACTTGCACATGATGAGTTTTACCAGGCCTTCCCCCGCTTTGGTACTGCAAGCGACAAATGCTGGGGTGAGAAGGTCCGGGAATGAAGCTAGCACGTACACACATGCTGTAAGACCACACAAACGGCTGTGCACTTCATTTCAGAGTCCATGTTCTGGCAACACTAGACACGCTGCCCTGTTCCATTCTCATGCTCTTTGAAGTGCTCCTCTTGTAGTTGAGTCACTGTGGATCTTCGATAGTTACCATAGCCTAGAGTGGAGGTCCTAGAGACACTAGCCTGTTGTGTCCTCTTGGTTTTTGATGTACTTCTTGCAGTTGAGTGCAAACAGTCGCTGTGGATCCTCAATTGACACCATATATAGCCTAGAGTCCTGGTTAGTCTGGTTAGCGCTGGTATGCTCGTGAATCTGGTTAGCAGTGATATGCATGAGTCTGGCTAGCAGCAGGAGCACATTGAGCCGCTGAAGGCAGTGAGGGAGCATGTGACTTTGCGTATGCACTGTATAGACGGCGAAATTCAAACAGGGCGGATGTATTCTAGTTTCCGTATATGGATTTCTATGACGTAACATTACATTAAATCAGCTTAAATCACGTGAATAGCCAGAGAGCAAGCTAGCTAGGGAAGCAGAACAAGGAGAAAGAAGCGGCCCACAGTATGTTGCTTCGAGTAAGAGTACTACGGATACTGAGCGGAGACGTACGGACAGACCAATCCTCTACAGAGTAAGTCTCCTGGATTCAGAAGAACAATACCAATACAAGTGGACGAGAAGCTCGCCGTTATCTGCTGCGGTGCGAAGGTTGTTGCAGGATAGGATTGAAGCTGCGAATCGCTGTTTGACTGCATCTCAGGACCCTACAAATGCCGGTTTGCATGCTCATGCTGCTACCTTTCCATATTTGGTTGTTGCTAAAATTAGCATCCGGCTGCCATGTTTGAATTTGCTGTCTATAGTGCTCCCTCACCGTCTTTGCCGGCTCGATGCACTCCTGCTAGCTGTGAAATGCATGAGTGTGGTTAGCAGTGATTATTATGACGCAAGGAACTCATTTTCCTGGACATATAGTAGTTTCATCCATGTCAATTATTTGGATCTGCAGGGTGAGATTGATGACCTTGAGCTGAAGAATGAGGTTCTGGAGGAGCAGGGTAAGTGTGTGTGAGATGGGCCTGTGCGTGGAGGTGGGTCAGTGTGTGGAGGTGGGTCAGTGTGTGGAGGTGGGTCAGTGTGTGGAGGTGGGTCAGTGGAGGTGGGTCGGTGTGTGGAGGTGGGTCGGTGTGTGGAGGTGGGTCAGTGTGTGGAGGTGGGTCAGTGTGTGGAGGTGGGTCAGTGTGTGGAGGTGGGTCAGTGTGTGGAGGTGGGTCAGTGTGTGGAGGTGGGTCAGTGGAGGTGGGTCAGTGGAGGTGGGTCGGTGTGTGGAGGTGGGTCGGTGTGTGGAGGTGGGTCAGTGGAGGTGGGTCGGTGTGTGGAGGTGGGTCAGTGTGTGGAGGTGGGTCAGTGTGTGGAGGTGGGTCAGTGGAGGTGGGTCGGTGTGTGGAGGTGGGTCAGTGGAGGTGGGTCGGTGTGTGGAGGTGGGTCAGTGTGTGGAGGTGGGTCAGTGTGTGGAGGTGGGTCAGTGCGTGGAGGTGGGTCAGTGTGTGGAGGTGGGTCGGTGTGTGGAGGTGGGCCAGTGTGTGGAGGTGGGTCGGTGCATGGAGGTGGGTCAGTGTGTGGAGGTGGGTCAGTGTGTGGAGGTGGGTCAGTGGAGGTGGGTCAGTGGAGGTGGGTCGGTGTGTGGAGGTGGGTCGGTGTGTGGAGGTGGGTCAGTGGAGGTGGGTCGGTGTGTGGAGGTGGGTCAGTGTGTGGAGGTGGGTCAGTGTGTGGAGGTGGGTCAGTGGAGGTGGGTCGGTGTGTGGAGGTGGGTCAGTGGAGGTGGGTCGGTGTGTGGAGGTGGGTCAGTGTGTGGAGGTGGGTCAGTGTGTGGAGGTGGGTCAGTGCGTGGAGGTGGGTCAGTGTGTGGAGGTGGGTCGGTGTGTGGAGGTGGGCCAGTGTGTGGAGGTGGGTCGGTGCATGGAGGTGGGTCAGTGCGTGGAGGTGGGTCAGTGTGTGGAGGAGGTCAGTGTGTGGAGGAGGTCGGTGTGTGGAGGTGGGTCGGTGTGTGGACGACATCAGTGTGTTGTGTGGAGGTGGGTCGGTGTGTGGAGGTGGGTTAGTGGGGTCAGTGTGTGGAGGTGGGTCGGTGTATGGAGGTGGGTCAGTGTATGTGGGTCGGTGTGTGGAGGTGGGTCGGTATGTGGAGAAGAATTGTGTGTGAAACCTTCACTTCTCCCTACACATGTACTTTACTGTTTCTCCTTCTCGCGTGTGTCTCATCTCCGTTCTCCCTTCTCTCCCCTCCCCAATCTCCTCCCCCCTTTTCTCTCCCTCTCCTCACTCCTATATGTCCCCCCTTTCACTCCCTCCTATTTTGTCCACATACTCTCCTCCTTCCCCTCTCCTCTCTCCCCTTCGACTATCTCTTTTTCTCCTCCCTCTCTCCCTCTACGTTCTTCTACCTCAACTGCCCCTCCCTCATATGTCTCTTTCACACTCCCCCTTCCCCCATTTTTCCTCCTCTCCCATCTCCATTCTCCCCCCCCCCCCCCCCCCCCATTTATCTCCTCCCCTGTCCTGTGCCCTGACCTCCCCTCCCACGCCCCTCTTCTCTGCTCCCACTCCCCTCCTCTCCTCCCACCCCTCCTGCCTCCCACATCTCCCCTCCCACCCACTTCTCTCCTCCCACCCCCTCCCCTCCCACTGTCCTCTCCTCCCCTCCCACCATCCTCTCCTCCCCTCTCACCGTCCTCTCCTCCCATCCCACCATCCTCTCCCCCCTCCCACCGTCCTCTCCTCCCCTCTCACCCCTCCCACCATCCTCTCCTTCCCTCCCACCCCTGTGTAGTGAATGCCCTTGAACAGGCAAAGGCTCAGGGCAGCTCTCAAGATGCGGAGGACATCCTCCAGTCCGTAGCTGAGAGGGTATGCGCAAGACAGAAAATGATAGAAAAGCAACAGAAAGAAGCAAAGGAACAGGTAACCATAGTGACCCGTTGCTAGGTGCAGCTCACTTATAGGCACATACCATAGTCACACGTTATTGGGCGCAACTAGCTCACTTATAGGCACATACTCACTGTTAGGCACAGGTTCGCCTGTCGTCCCAGGTACTCGCTACATGTTAAGCGCTGCTGTCTTCGTCCAGAAACTCTGCCAATTCCGATCCTACGGATTGCTATAATTCGAATTGAAGTGCAATTCCTATTCAAGGAATGCCATTCGCTATTAAGCGCATCTCACTTATAGGCGCATATTTCCTTCCTGGAGTTATAGGCACATGCACCTAATAACGCTCCACTATGGTACATGCGTACATGTACTGTAGTTATAGGCGCATGCACCTAATAACGCTCCACTATGGTACATACGTACATGTACATGTACTGTAGTTATAGGTGCATGCACCTAATAACGCTCCACTATGGTACATACGTACATGTACTGTAGCGGTCAGCAAAAGTTCCTGTTCTGTTTATTAACGATTGTTCTACAGTGTGAGCATCTCTGTTCTGCCCCATTCTTCCATTTCAAGGCACATTTTTCAGCTGGCATTAACTGAAAGCCTTGATTGAAATTTAATTACTTTCTGGGTGGAGGCATATACATGTACTCAATATAAAACCTACTAGATGCGGTAGTAAGCAAGCAAAATGCCAGCTGACAACGCTGATGTGTTGAGAATCCTTTGTGCTAAAAGCAGCCTTGAAAATAGACGCAATTATCTGACAAATTTATTATTTGTCAGACAATGTGCTTTGGTTGTTCTGCAAGCAGATGTCCACTCATATTTTGGCTGCTGTAACATTCCTGCTGCTGAAAACATCCGCCATCTTTCCATTGACACGCCAGCACGATGGAACACTGTGGTCTCGCGATCGAACGTATCTTCAGACACACGAAGGTTAAGCAACAGCATCTGCTGTAATGGATTCGCAGTGCTGAATTGTAGTATGGCTAGAGCCTTCGTATCCGTACTTTATTGAGTTTCAGGAAATAGCTGGTCTGAGAATAGGTTTGTCCGAATACAGGTCTTTGTTTTTACACCGGACTTGTACATGTACCATTGTTCTGCTAAGAGGCTGTACATTCCAGTGATTTCTACATCATGACTCTGGAGAGGCGTTCACGGCATCCATTCTAAAAGCACGGTGAAATCCACTGTCCGATCAAAGAGGGCAAGACGTGGGGTGTTATTTGACTGTTGGCTCAACATTCAAATGACACCCCTCAGCTCCTGAGGCAGCTACAACAACACTAATCAGGCCTTCTCCAGGCTACACAAATATCGCCAAACACTGCTTCAGAGAAGCAATCATGAGCGGCGTCCAATAATGCGTTTCCGATTATAGCTGTTCCAGGTTATGGCTCCGAGCCAAACAAGAGAGTAGCACCAAACTTGAAACACGCAGTGAGATTGATCCACACTATCGATGGAGGGTCACACCCACATCCGAATATGAATTATGTATATACGATAACCGATAACGTTCTCTATGTGTAGCCTCGTTCCCAGGCCTCTACCACAGCTTTTGTTGCTTGCAGTACGAAAATCGCGGAGAAGGCCTGTAAGGGTTTCGCACGTGATGCGTGCCGCGACCGTCATAAAACGTCATCCGTTCAAGACCACTATGTAATAGTACACTAGCTACGATCGCATACGGAGACAAGTCAACGGCCAGAAGAGAGCCACACCGACTTATCCAAGCTAGAAGTCTTACCTTCAAAGTAGTGTTGAGCTGCGAGTGTTGTACTTTCCAGAGCGATGGCTCACTGCACGGAGTGAACAGTCAAAGCGTTTCGAAGTTATAACCGTTGTATTGCAGCCATCTCTCAGCGGTTTTGTTTCAAATCGAGGTATGTTGTATAGGTAGGACCTGCCTCTCCTCTGGAGTTTGTCTGGTCTCTGTAGCGTCTCTGGAACAGGCGATAGCAAGTTGAATACTGTGAGTATGTATTAACGGAATCCGTGACATCAGCAGCGGCACGCATCACGTGCGAAACCCTTCCAGGCCTTCTCCGCGATTTTTGTACTGCAAGCGCCAAAAGCTGTGGTAGAGGCCTAGGAACGAGGCTACTCTATGTGTACGTTGTAAGTTCCCCCTTCCTCCACAGGCCCAGGCAAAGGCAGAGAGGTCCGGTGAGAGAGCCAGGGAAGGGAGGAAGGCTACTGCCGAGCACTTGGCCGGAGAAGGGAGCAAACCTCGCTCAGCCATGGCTGCCTCTGGTGCCAATTTGGAGAGCAAAACATCTGTCAAAGGTAAAGTGCGGAATGACCATTGGAGGCTTTCATGCGAAGGGTGCCTACCAACAAGACCACTCTCAGGCCGCTGTGCTGTTGGCACCGTTCGTCTGTTTGGCTTGAAATGTGTATGTCCTTCTTCAACTGTAGAGACGACATCGTTTCACCAAACGTTTACTTTAGCTCAGAGTATAAATGTATATACATACATACAAGTCATTGGTATACAGAAACAGCCCAAACAACCCCCTGGAATGTCGCCCCTGGAATGTCGGTAACTTTGTGCATGCATCATGTGTGTTAGCTTTGCTGTAGCCTGGTTATGATGTCATTTTGATTACCACAATTTAGCTTTCTGAATCTCAGGGTTTGATACATGTATATCCCAAAAGAGCATGAAAGTGTAACAAATATATATAGGTAGGTTATACCGTGACCACGAACGAGGAAGTTACGTGATTTATAGCACTAGTGCTATAATAACGTAACTTCTGAGTGGGTGTGGTATAACCAATTTGTACCACAGTGACAGCATTCATGTGGAGCTAAATTGATTTAGTGCGCCTGCAGTGACGGTACTACCTTAGAAATGCAAGGTATAATGAAATTGAGTCAGGTTGATTGAACAAATCTGCCGTCAGAAACCACGTTTTTAATTGTCTTCTAGTCTAGCTAGCTAGGAAAGCTGCAAGCTGTTGTTGCAGGTTGGCAAGAGCGCATAAGTAGGTCGCACCCCCTGGAGTAAGAGCATGTAACTTCGGGGGGGGGGGGGGAGGGTCTAGCAGCTAGACTAGAACGCCGCTGAAACTGGCTCAAAATATTGTATGTGCTACATGTACAATGTATACCTTCACCAGCTTCATCTCGCCATCATACTCTCCCACCTCTGCCTGCAGGTCCTGGGGACGGGAGTGGCTCCCAGCTGCTGTCCAACTCGCTCAACCTACTACACGTGGCAAGCAACATCAAGAACGCACAGACACTTCTCTCCACCTTACAGAAGAACCTCCCTCCGAACTCCAGTTTACCAGCTAACATCAAATCCCTTGCTGCTAGGGTGCTGGCCTCACCTCTCCGGGCTCAGGGTGAGTGTGTGCTGGGTCTGTGCCCTTGTCTGGGAGAGGATTCTCTGTATAACCCTTTGCATGCTAGGGTGCTGGACTCACCTCTCCTGGCTCAGGGTGAGTGCGTGCTAGGCCTTTTCCCTAGCTTGTCTGGGAGAGGGTTCTCTGTATAACCGTTTGCATGCTAGGGTGCTGGTCTCACCTCTCTGGGCTCAGGGTGAGTGTGTGCTGGGCCCTGTCATCTTGTCTGGGAGAGGGTTCTCTGTATAACACTGCATGCTAGGGTGCTGGCCTCAAGCCCAGGGTGAGTGCGTGCTGGGCTCTGTCATCTCGTCTGGGAGAGGGTTCTCTGTATAACGCTTTGCCTGCTAGGGTGCTGGCATCACCTTTCCGAGCTCAGCGTGAGTGTGTGCTACAGTACGCCTGCCAAGGTAATCACTGATATGGGCTAGTTAGTGGAATCCAAATGCAGAACACTTCAGGTCACAGTTTGGTCACTTTACACTTCATTAATTCTAGTGCTGCTGGGCCACTGCCAGGCACAGTCACCATGGTGAGCTTGAAAGAAAAGGCATTATAATACATGATGGCATATTGCCTCGTTCCCAGTCCCAAGCCCAGCTCTTTGTCGCTTGCAGTACGGTAAAGCGGGGAAGGCCTGGTACATTTCCTCACATAAGTGACGTCAATGGTCGAAAGATGGTAGAAAGACCTAAATGAACGTGGGCATACTGGGTCTCAGAACAGCAAGAAGACCGAACGTACCACATAACATACTACACGTATCTAGCTAGCGGGGGACGATGGTCATACTCACTGAGCGTTGAACATGTAGATGGTTGAATAACACAAAAAACGTAGCGTCCTCATTCTGAAATTTTTGATCACGTCATGCTAATGTGAGCAAATGTATCGATCAGGCCCTCCCCACTTTATCATACTGCAAGCGACAAAAAGCTGGGCGTGAGACTGGGAACGAAGCTAATATTGGTGTGAATAATGGGATATCACCCAGCACTACTGTCAGTCCATCGATTGATTGTTTCTGTGATTACGTTGTCTCTGCAGGAGCAGGACCTACACCCGTCCATCCTCTCCCCCGCGGTGTCGTCACGGCAACTACTGTCCCCAAAGGAAGCCCACTAACGACCAACCTTGCCGCTGCATTGCAACAACAACAACAGCAAAAACAGCAACAAGCCTCTAGCCTGAACATTCCCCCTAGATCCCTCTCTTCCCAAATAAAGCCCACCATTGTGCCAATCCCTTCAACTCGCACAGGTCACTCTGATAACGCGGCTGCCGTGAACACTAACCAGGCACCCCCCACCAGTAGCTCATCTCAACCGAGTGCACTGAACTCTTCCCTGTCAACAGTGTTGTTGGAAAGTGTTACTTCTCCGCTCTCTTCCGTTTCTGTACCCTCTCAGCCTACCCAGATCAGTGCTTCCCTCTTGACACAGGCAACGAATCTCTCATCACAGATCCTGGCAGCCAACTCTCTTCACAATGCTACCGGACAAGAGATCTCCTCGTCTCCAACGGCTATCACGCCAAACACCTCCCAGGATCTGCTTGCACAAGTATCTTCGTTTTTGAACCTCCCAAATCCGGCTCTTATACAACCGAGTGAACACGATGGGTTGAACTCAAGTCTTATCCACTCAACTCTTGTACCTGAGGTGGAACCTCTTGCTGACGATGGGGAACTGTTGACCCTGGATGATAATTCTGACTGTGCAGCTAAAGGTGAAGTCTCAACATTTGCTTATTTGTTGTATTTGAAGCATGTTCACAGCCAGGGGGGGTAGGACAAGATCACGTGCACTGTCATTTCGTATGACGTAATGCAAAGTCGTTCTACTGCTTTTCTCCGTGAAAGAAGGCTGCATTGCGCTTTCAATGCATCCTGAAGAGTAACCTCCATGCAAAGACTGTGACCGAACTGGGTATAAGCCACTACACACTACTACGTGCCTGTACTGAGCAGTTATGTAAGTGACCATGCAGACTCACCCAGAATATCAGCGAATGCAGACTTGTCGACCGCACTCAAGTGTTTAGCATCAGGTAGGAAGTCAATAAAGCGATCGAACCCCATCGAACCCCAGCGATAAGTCGGCGCTAGAGCTGTTACTAGTCTGCTAGTTCCGCATACTTCTTGTATATTATTGTGCACTATACCTATGGAATGTTAATTGTACCACGTGCGCACGGACCTTGTCCCACCCCCCCTGGTTCACAGCATGGTTAATCAAAACTCTTTAGTGCTACTCACGTGATCCTTAACAAATCAGACACCTCAGAATCAATCACCTGACTGGACATTGGTTCTGTGACAGACAGGCATACCTTACATCAAAATAGTACAGCCACTTCTCTTGTTATGTACCTAGTCATGGAATTTGGGAACCTTCAGGCAAGGAGAAACTTATAGTGCTATCCTGCATGCCAAAATACAGTAATGCCAAGTCCCGTTACCTAGGTAGCACACTGAATTATGCTTGTTACCAACCAACAATGGTTTCCTGCTTACTTAGTATAGTTAGGGTAAGTCCCAGGGAGTATCCCTACTAAGGTTGCTGTGTTAAGGTAAGTCCCTCCCGTGGAGTGTACTAAATACTTAGTTGAATGGCTTACAAAGTGGTACTTTATCCCGAGCATTTGTACTCTCATGCATGATGTGTTTTGACACCTCTACCGTACATCACATGCAGATGGAGACATTTTGGCTACCTCTGAGCCCGATGAGCCAGCCTTTCCTCAGCAGCCTGGAGATGGAACAAAACGCCCAGCAACAGACACTGACTCAGAAACTTTGCCAAAGAAGCCTAGAATGGACTTGTAACAGCTAGCTGGCACTTGTTGTCCGCAGTGTACTGTTCTCTGTTTCTGTTTATACCTGTTGTTGTTGTTGTCAGCATGGCAGGGTATACACCATGTTCCTCATACCTTTCCATATTATTAGCTTCCTTTTTTGGCTAAAATGATGAATAAAATTGTTGCTGATAGCTACACCATCAGTATTAATATTGTCTTATAAAAGTTACTGGGACCTGCATGCATGGTGCATTCTATACTGTATACAGCTAGAGGACGCATTGAAGATAATATGTTGTGCACGTGGTTTTTGTTCTTCATGTAGAGAGATCCAATAGTGGACACCCCAAAATATATAGGGACACAAGATTGGCTTCTCCACCAAGGTCCCAAATAATTGGTCTTATAGTTCTGTGAAGAGCTAGCCTAGGACACTGTATTGTTGTCTCACAAGCCAACTTGAGTTTTCGATCAGCATGCAGCTCCTGAGTTGCTGGGGGCAAATTTTGTGGGTTAGACAAACTCTGTGTTGCTTCTCAGCCCTTAATTTTGGCAAAGTGATAAGAATATGGGTCATCCCCATTGACTTGCACATAGGGTAGGTCCCAGGGAGTCCCCCTACTACAAGGGCTTCCTGCTTGGTGTAGTTTTAGGGTATAATTATATGTCCCAGGGAGTTCCCCCTACTATGCAGGCACCATATGGGACTACATGTACTTGAGTAGCACCATATAACCAGTATATGGGTCTCTGCTAGGCGCTGGTAGCCTGAGCTGCATGCATACTGCATGGTTACTGGAAGAGATTCAACTTGTGCCATGTTAAACATCCACTTCCATGGGAGACTCAGCTCTTTTCCATTCCTGCTTGCTTATAGTTGAAGTTGTAAGTGGGGTACTACTTGGAGTGATGATTGCTTTTAAACTTGAACAAGAGCCTTCACCCACTGCACTAATCAGAAGCCTCAGACTTCCGTAATTGTTCTCCCCAAAACATGCTGATAAAGTTTGCCATGTGAACCTCTTGAGTGTGTCAGTCTTTGACCAACTGCCACGCTTACAATAACTTGTACTCAACAATGTTGGGCTTATTTTTGAACGTGGAGCCATTAATCAAGACTATAGTTACGAAACAGTCTTCTGATTTACCCATACTGGAGTAACATTAATTATCATCCCTTGTATAAAGCTACACGTCTTCAACCATTCACATCTTGGTAAGCACTACCTATAGCTAGATATGGGACTGTATACGGGAACTGCTATCATCAAAATTGCTCCACTTTGAATATTGTGTTACTTCGTGCGTAGACCACACTTGCTGGCTTTCAGAGCAGCTCTGATAGTTTCGGTGCCTGTCCATTCCTGTATCTGTAGATAATGTTTCCTGTGCATGTTACGTTACGTCGTATGCTCTCCTCAGTCTCCTGACATGTTGTTATACATCAGTGACAACGTCATCTAGGTGGAGACATTGTGTCTACCTCTGGTCTGGAGATGGAACATAACACCCATCAGCTGACAACGACTTGGAACCTTATCCGAAGAAGCATAATATTATAGAATGGACTTGTAACAGCTAGCTGACGAATCCCAGCTGCATGATCCCAGAACTTTTTCTGTGGATTATTCTCTCTCTCCAAAGCTTGCATTAAACACCTGCCTGCATAGAACCTGACAATAATGCAGTATACTTTTCTCTTTTTCTGTTTATTAATAATTATAGCTGCTAATTTTGTTGTCAACATGGCAGGGTATACACCATGTTCCTATACCTGTTGTTGCTGTTGTTGTCAAAAAACACCCTAGCTACATACTTTTCTCATTATACAATTGTATTCTGTGGAAAGATATGCAAGATGGGGTTGTATACTGAACTGTTTTATGCCATCATCCCTGCTTGCTGTTTGTTTTCTTTACTTTTTGCTGTTCTGCTATCCCTAGCTACATCTCCATACAAAAGTATGTTTTTTACACTTGTATACAATTATGGCAACATTATAGCATGCAGTGTCAAATGCAACTTCAGCTCAGGGACAAAACAATGAGGTCCACAAGGTCCAATCACGCAGAACTTCGGCATGCAGCTGGAAGCTGTCAATAAAGATTTCCCTGGGAAAGTCCCCGGCCAGGGAAAGTCCCCACCAACGTGACTGGCCTCTCCAATCTATATAAATAGCTGCATGACTGTTATGTGCTAAAGTCAATCAAGATGGGGAACGTTTTAGATGTCTGTCCAGTTGTGTCCCAAGTTAAATCTCTAGTGCAAGTCATAGGTGGTGATGAAGAGGGTGCCCGTCTAACCCAAGAGAACTTCTCCCGCCAATTGCCTGTAGTATCTCAGGTCCGATCTCTGGTTGAAGTTGCCACAGGAGACGTTGAAGCAGCCCGTGAAACTCAGCGACAGTTTGGAGAGGGAATGAGCGACTTAGCTGATGGGATTCCTGTCGTAGGCCACGTCAAAGGAGGGATCCATTATGCCTTTGGGGACAGTGTTGGAGGGGCTTGTGCTATGAAGGCTGCCTCACGTACTGCTGGCGTGATTGGAGGAGGAGCGGGGGGATTTCTTGTCGGTGGTCCAGTTGGTGCAGTAGCTGGTGGGATAGCTGGTGGTGCAGCCGTGGATAGCATGACGACAGGCATTGATTCTGCAGTTCACAGAGAGTATCGTCCAGCTGGAACAATTGCTAACGTCAAAGGACTTATAGAAAATCCTGATGACCCATGGATGTGGTTTGATACACTTGGTACTATTGTTCTGGATGGTGTCACGGGGGGTGTCGTTGGTACTTCACTAGGAAAGGGTATTAAACAAGCAGCACGGAATTCGAAGAAAGGGGGGCTGCGTGGACCATCACGGACGGGGGACCTAGTCAAACGTGGAGGAAGAGCTGCAAGAAGAGGGGGAGAGGCCAAGTCCAGTGTAATGAATGCTACACTGATTGTTGCTCGTCTCTCACTTGCTCCTGGGGGTGGTGGTGGAGGAGGACGTAAAAAAAACCCAACAGTTACTGAGGAAGAAGAGAAAGCATGGCTCACAGCAGCTGATAAAATTCTGCAGAAGATGAAAGATAAAAAAGATAGTAGTGTTTCTATGCCAACTACTATCAAAGAGCTTAAATCTTTCCTTGAACACATTGGCTACAAATTTAACAGGAATGCAAAAGGAAGTCACAGAATCTACAAGTTTGAAAAAGAAGAAAAGTTTAGAGACTTCCTCAAGGAAATGGGACAAGGTAGTGTCGCTTACTTCAGTGTAGCTGAGGAGCTGACCGTTGCTGGCAATACCCCTCATACCCTTGAAGGTATCGTGAAGCAAGCATTCGGACTGGCTCGAGGCAAGACCGCTGATCACATCAAGTACTTATGGTTTCCAAACTGAAGATCCGTATACCTACATGTATACAGCCGTCATACTACTTTCACAAACTATCGTAATTACACTTATGTTCATGTTCACAATATAGTTACGTAAAGCCATCAATGATAACAGTGTCACAAACTATCTAATAATCAAGTTACATTCATTAGACAAACTTGCACAAAAGTGGCTGTTTACCAAAAAAAAAAAAAACCTTTGTAAATGTATACGTATATAGTCGGGAATGGCCAGTGGAACCCAAAGCTCTGAAACAAGGAGTGGAAAAATTAAACCGAAGCCTACACAGATCAGTGCTTCCCTCTTGACTCGTACAAGCAACAAGTCTCTCGTCACAAATCCCGGCAGCCATGGAACTCCCTTCACAATGCTATATATCACACAAGAGATATCCTCATCTCCGATATGGCTGTCATATGGCGAATACCTCCCAGGATCTACTGGCACAAGTATCTTCATTTTTGAACCTCCCAAATCCAGCTCTCTTAAAGCCCAAGTGAAGACGAAAGATTGAACTCAAGGTAGAGCCTCTTGCTGACAGTGGGGAGGCCGGCTCAACTGTGTCCATCCTATCTTGGAGCTATATAGGGTCTGCTATCAGAGGATTTACTGCATGTATACAAAATTAATAGTAATTATTTGCCAATTCAAACAAACAATCATACGCTGAGATCACCAGTATAATTATTACATGCAACTGTAATGACCTCTTAGAGTTTCGTTACCACCTTGGTAGCTACTATATATAATTATGGCAGCATGCAACCAAATTAAGCAGGGAGTCCCGTCGATCCCTACCGCTGCGTTAATTAGTATTACAGTATGGGGGGGTCCAACTAAGCAGTGTCATAATGTAATAATAAGCATGCAACCAAATTAAGCAGGGAGTCCCGTCGATCCCTACCACTGCGTTAATGGGGGGTCCAACTAAGCAGTGTCATAATGTAATAATAAGCATGCAACCAAATTAAGCAGGGAGTCCCGTCAATCCCTACCACTGCGTTAATTAGTATTACAGTATGGGGGGTCCAACTAAGCAGTGTCATAATGTAATAATAAGCATGCAACCAAATTAAGCAGGGAGTCCCGTCGATCCCTACCACTGTGTTAATTAGTATTACAGTATGGGGGGTCCAACTAAGCAGTGTCATAATGCAATAATAAGCTAATGAGTCCATGCGCAGCTATATATATATAGGCCACCAACATAGAAATGGTACACCGAACATAACATTATGCTGTACATGACATGTATAGCTAATATTACTGCAGCTGTATTATAGAACTGTCATCACTATTATATATAGGTACAATCGTAATATTTATTGTGTACAACTTTGTGTCTAGCTACCTTTCATACAATTTTGGTGTCAATCAGTTTTTTTGCTGGTCTCAAAACACAAACTACTAAACTTACACTGGAGACAAGCAGTGTAAGACCGCTCAGGACATATCCCACAATCAGGACACTTTCCTGAAGTTCACGATCTACATCGACATGCGCAAAGCGTTTCTGACAGTTCAGCCCTGTGGTGGGTTCGTTGCCTCCAATCCTAGCAATAAGACAGCTCTCCTTAAGAACCCAGTCATGATACTCAAAGAAACAAGGCTCATCGTCTTCATCGTTCACTGTGCAGTTCCAACTAGGGTGCACGGAGGAGAGATCTATGTACTGCCTTACAATATCTAATGTGTAGCTGTACTGCACTGGGTAGTCAGGGTCAAGCAATATCAGACTGTAGTAGCCATCACTGTGTACAGGGCAACTAGCATTTGTGCATCTCCACGGCTGCTTGTCTTGGCTGTAGCCGATTTGAAAGCTTCTGAAACATGCGCTTGCTTTGTCTATTTGTGGATTGAAGTAGCGAGCTTCAGTGAGGTCATTGAGTACGTAAAGTTCACCACGTTGCGGAGAGGTGCTGTTAGCAGTGGCGCAAATGCTAAAGCTGATGTATGAGCCATGCATAAGGTAGAGCCCAGTAATATTCTTCATCACTGTGCCATTTTGTTCAAGATTGTCCGTGAGAAGTGGCAAGTTACGGCATGCCATATCAGATATAATGAACTCTACTTCCTGTGAAATGTCCCCGTGTTTGACATCTTCCCTGGCACTCAGTGACTTGGTGTAGAACTGGTTGATATTGTCTACCACCACTGTGCTACCTCCGCACACAGCTGAAGTCAGGTTTGGAATGTAGGTATTACCAACTTTGCTGGTTAAAACGAGTCCAGTTATGGCAGCTACTAGCGTCAACAGTGCCACCACAGCTGTGATCCGCTGACACCAGATTAATTTGCTTCCTGAATGAAAGAATTTACACCTAACTTCAAAAAACATTTTCAAACAAGTACATTACTCTTTTCCAGAGCATGGGATGCATGGAGTAATATAGTGTGTTAGTACTGGTGCCTGCGATACATATATACCAGCAGGCCCGTAGGGAGGGGGGTTCACACAAACAAAAATAAAATTATACAGCATCTAGCTTCAAAAACTCTACCGTTACTTTGTAAGTAGTCGACTAGCCGTAGAGAAATCACCGTCGTCAGAACAAAGCAGAGTTCAAGTTCTACAGCGTGCACACCAGCACATATCGCGGCAGAGAATACTCATGTGATCGTTATGGAACATGCACTGTGAGTGAGACCATAGATTTTTACACCAACCAATTATCTATGGTGAGACGGTCACGGATTGCAAGCAAACCAGAAGCAGTGGCAGTGCAGTGCGAAGCAGTGAAGGTGCTACGAGAGCCCATCTAGGTCACTGAAATACGCCGTGAAAAAAAATTTCTGCGCTTCGCGCTGATTAGATCGACACTATATACGCACCGCCTCTGTTCACTGCCTTCGCCAGTGCCCGTACCAACCCCCCTCCTGGAATCCTGCCTACGGGCCTGTATACGTACAATATATCACTGTAAATAAACCCGTGTTCCTTAATCTAGGTTGCATGGGTCACCTTGCCGCCCTCCCGTGACAAGTTGCAATTCTGCAAGTCATGCACCATGCATATTAATGCTCAATTGCTGGATCTGCATAATATTATAGATATGCCGCAGCTATACATGTGACCCAGTACAGAATTTAATGCAGAGTGCAGTAGTTAAAATTAATCAGATTCTGTTGTCGCATGTTGTGTGATCTGGGTACAATACCTCCGGTATTCATTACATTATTGGGTACATATTCATGGGGTTATTGGAACTAATTACCTATTCATGTATCTGTGTAGCGATATATATTCACAGGCAAGAAATGGGACAAGAAGTGACACAAGATGAATGGTAAGTTGTCATAAAGGCTTATAATGTTGACTGTTTTTGAGATTCTGAGAGATATTTAACCTGTTCCCTAATTAAAAGAAATTTGCTGTATCCTGCACCTGATAGAAGTTATGCTGTGGTGGGACACATAGGAAATTAAAGTTTTCGTCCAACGATAATTTTACCTTTATCCCTTTCTCTTTCATGTTCATCTGGAGGACGGTGATCTTGAAGATGGCTGGCAGCATGTACAGTAACTGCTGTTCTCTGTGCTTCAGCTGGTAACAAGTGAGTGTCTGTGCAAAATTAATGACAATTATGAGACTAGAGAAGCAACACGACAAAACATTGAAGTGTAGCAAGCTATGTATAGTCAATCTCCAATCATGATTAGAATGCTGTACAGTTCTATCACTTCATAAAAGTGTCTACTCACCTTCTCTAGGATTATCTTCCGTCTCAAAGACTTTATCCATGGTGGGGGGTGGAGCTGTAAAGTTATGGGATACAATCAAGTTGCTAGTCGATCCTTGGTTATCAACCCTTTGACTGGCAGATATTTCCATTCAGAATTTCTGTTAAAAGGATTCTCATGAAATGCAGCCTTCCATGCATGGATCTAGTATATAAGTCATGATTGTAGTTTTTTTAGTGAACACTTGATTAACTCTTTGAAATAGCGTAAGGAAGCAAAGACCCTGTATTAAGGTATGACGCTTACTATTAAGTTCCTCATATAAATTCTTATGGGTTTATGGGAGCTCATGACGACTTTCGCAGTCATTGGTTGGTAAAGAGTCAACTAGTAGATTTTTGGCCATCTATGATAAGTAATGGGCTTAATTGGTCGGAGGTATTAATGGCTATACCTCTGGGAATCCTTTCCAGGAAAGGGTTAAGTAAATGCGGTACGCTATTCAGTTACCATCAGCTTAGCATGCAGGATTTCATTGGCACATTATTAACACAACCTTACGAAGAGCTAGGTTTACAAGAGCTGTAGTAGAAACATCCAGGTTGGTTAACATACCCGGTACACTAGTAGCTACTAGTGTCCCCTTTGATGCTGCACTTCCCGATGAAATGCCACTCTGCAGGCTACCAGCAACGCTTCTTCGTGGTCGAATTGGAAGTGGTCTGCTTCCTTCACCTGCCATTGATAATCATGTGAACAAATAAGCAAATAAGATTCAGTTGGGGGGGGGGGGGGGGGGGTGGGGGGGGGGGGGGGGGGGGGGGTGGTGGGGGGGGGGGGGGTTCAATGACTTTAGCTGGGAGAAAATTCCTCTGATATGTTATTACCCCGCGCGCGCATGCGCGAAGCGGGGTTAAGCAATCGGTTTTGTCCGTCTGTCCGCCGTCTGTCCGGCGTCTGTCAGGCGGAAAAAATTGAAATCTACTCTCATAAACCATCGAAATGGAGTCAAACAATAGCAAATAGCAAAAAACTGCTCTATGTGTACCTGACTGAAGTCAAGGCGCTCCATTTCGCTGTATTTCGGCTATTTCCTACTTTTCATAACTATTCATAACATTGGCTCCACCTCTTCGTGACTTGAAGAACAGGACACGCAGTGCATTTGGAAACTTCATGCTTCGAGATGACAGCTAGGAAACAGTGCTTTCTCACGATCTATGTACTTCACAGACATCATGGCTATTGTTTCGGCTGTTTTTTCCAGCTATTTCCTATTATTCGTAACATTTGGCCCCACCTCTCCAGCTTCACAATATAGTATATACGGTAAGCGGTCACTCCCACACCTTGGATATGGCCATACACGAACACAGTATATGCGATAGCCCTGTTCGATGCGCATTAGCAGAGATGTCACGTCGATTGTAGCTGCACTGCATGCATCCTGGCCTGACGTTCAGCGCGGGGTATGTGTTCTATGAACACCTCTAGTGTTGACATTTGCATTTGATAAGTGCAGCTGTAGACCTGGGATGATACTAACATGGACAAGAGTATATCCACTTACCCTGCACACCATCTCTCAGTTACTGCATGCTCATGACTAGCCTCGTTCCCAGGTCATAGGCCTATGGCAACGAGGCTAGCACATGACATGGACACTCCTCACGTCATGTATGGGCAAGCTGTGGTCTGGGCACGAACTAGATCATGTGGGGTGTGGTCTGTGCACAAGACTAGATCATGTATGCCCATGTTTTAGTTGCTGACCACGGGGCCACCGTTCACTTTTTTGCCGAACAATCCCCCTTTTTGCCTTGACCTGTGAACCAACAACCAACCATGACGTCATAATGACGTATGCGTAGTATACGGAGGTATACGATCCACGAAATAAGATATACAGAGGTGCAAGAATTATGGACACGTGCAATGAAGGTTGACGAGCGTGTTGACGATCCGAGGCCGTGGAAGAAGCGCGTCCTCCTACCAAGAAGCTCTGCAGTCGTGGGGCAGATCTCTCATCACTGAGCGTATATCATGTCAGAAAACACTTGGCTGGGTCGAATCACTTGAAGGTACAGGCAGCGAGTGGGCTACGGGCGCCCATGTTCACCAAGAAGACGCCTGTGGTGCAGCGCCCATGCGCAGAGCTGAAATTGAGGTAGCGAGAGGGCCTAGGGGGGGATAGGGAGGCGGTTTTGACGGCATAAAAGGCTAGAATCCCTGCAAGTACCAAATTGCCACTCCGAGTACTTTTTTGCCTGAAGGGAGAAACAACCAACCAACTAAAGTGGCATTGCGTCTGGCAATTTGGTAACTGTGGCCCCGTGTTGCTGACTGTATTAAAATGACGTACCCTAGCTACCAACGTTTAATAAGACAGAGCTGGATATGCATAGAACAAAAGCACTTTGGTCGCTATCAGGTACACAGACAACTATTTTAATTTGGGTTACTGTGTGAATTGGCAATCATTTAACCCTGTAGATCTCACAATTTTGATCTTTTTCACAGGCCGGACAGGCAATGGACAGACGACAGACTGGACATAACCGATTGTTCAAGCATGCTTCATGCATGTGCACTCTGGGTAAATATGACAGGCAGGTGAGCACCTGGAGTGCAACTACAACTACAACTACAAGGGCTTAGAAGTTGACTAAGTGAATTCAGAGGGATTAGATGTAATTGTAAAACTTAATGACCACTGTGCTTTTGAAGGATTAGTCATGTAACCATAGCAACCAAATGGATATTATCTCGGTTTGTTTGTAGTGCATTACCTGCATCTTTTGATCCTTTCTTCCTTTTCCTAGTTTGAAGAGGTCTTTGCAAAGATTTGTTTTGTGCCTCATCACCGTCTGATTCTGTCAATGAAGTTTGTAACATTCTATAAACACAGATCACAATAGGAATGCCATTGCTACACACTGAATCAGCGTGGTGTTATAACCTATTAAATGCTATGGGTACATTGCTAAGACAAGTGTGGGCGGTTGATGTTACGGTACTTCTACGATAATATTTATTGATCTTTGGGATGGTCACTTAAGGGCCTGATTAAGGTTGACAGTTGCTTTTAATGAAAGCCATATGTCTCCGCAATGACACTATAGACTCAAGATCGACCACTCAGAGGCTGCAGTCAAATATAGTCATTTATAGGCAGGCAGGAAGAACAATTTCAGTTACTATAGTAACCAAACATTAACATTACCTTGAGACAAGAAAGAATCGGGTGCTCCAGAACTTGACGACTTGGTGAATGGGTCTAAGTATCAACAGAGAAACATGGTATGTTCATCTGTATTCTAGCGTAGAAGGTACTTGCCACATTGTCAAATGTTGTCACTACTTAAAATGTAAATTAATGTGATGGCATTGTATTAATACTGCTTTGTGAAAATTATTGAAACATTACCTTCATCATCGCCTTCATTATCTGGACATTCTTTCTCAAGCTCCTCAAGATCACGCAATCCAGAGCCTCTCCGATACCTCTTCACATATACGAGGCAGTGCTTTGTTTCGGTGTCCTTGAGAGCCTTGATAAGTAGAGCTTGGTCGTCAGGAGTTATTTTGCGCTGTTGCAATAGCAGGATGAACATGTGTGGAGTGCTTTCGAAATTCCTATGGTTCTCATTAAGGATATCTTCCTTTCCAAAGTAGCGTTTCAGTTTCTCCTCTGAATCCGTTTTTCGTATACCTCTATAGACTTTCAGAAGGCACTTGTTGGAAAATTGAAACTCCTTAGTTTGGGTTGCAACATCAAGGGGATCTACTTCTGGAACTCCAAAGTTCTTGATCCTCGAGACACACCACTTTCCCCTAAGCGATGCTCCAATGGACTTCAAACAATACACAAATTTGGAAAGAGCAACTTCCTTGCGATTCACTGCATTTTGCATGGATTCCAGAGCGGCAAACAACTGAGAAGGTTTTAGATCGGCTAATTTGCTCACCTCACTGTACCTGATTTCAGTGTACAGAGCTAGTTTGAGGCATTCCAAAGCTTCCTTGTCAATTTGCTTGTCTACGAACCTTAGCCACTTTCGCAGGGATGGTAGTGTGGGATGATCTGGAAGTGAAGCCATTTCTTGGGATGTCCTATTGAGAAGAAATGGATGTTAAACAATAATACTCTACACAACACTGATGTTCACAACCATATAGTAAGTTTATACCTGACTTGTGAAATCTACACATTAATGTAAACATTTTGACACCCAAAGGTAATCATATATACCTATACTACAGTCTGCACAATGTAGAGTCTGCGCAGCCTATGAATATCACTGCTAGTGTTCCGATAAGATGCCCACACAAACAGTAGTAAAATGCCCACCCACTTTTGACAAAAGTGGGTGGGCATTTTACTACTGTTTGTGTGGGCATCAGTTTATTATTGTGCGATACTATGTATAATTATGGGATGGTTAATTGGCTATATCTGCTTCTGATTATGATCCATGACCACCACCAAACACATGACTAGATCTATATAGCTTGAGGTCAACAACCCTTACAGAGTGCATGATTATACAACAGTGAGAGCTGACATGCACGCTACTACAAGCATGCATCATAATAATTGTTGGATGCAGACCAACTGCATGGATTCAGCCTACGTATATAGCTGCTTCGGGGTCAAACAAAGACAACACCTTGTTACGTTTCCTAGCATAGCTACATATTAAGCCATCTCACTGATACATGGTTAAATTGGAGTATGAGTACATTGCACCTCCACTGGTCAGTCGTTACCATGCATGCTGGAGACCTGGTGTAAAATGGTTTTCCACAAAAACAATGGATCTCTTCTAACCTAGCGTTGTTTTTCCATTTCTGTTTAAAACCCTTGTTTTATCAGCCAGTAGCAATGAAAGCCACTGTAGCACCCAGGGTGTAGCCTCGTTCCCAGGCCCCGCCCAGCACGTGGGAGAGCCTGGGAACGAGGCTACCCAGGGTGCTTTTGAGTCAAACACGCAAACTTCCCATTCATGACTACACCAGTCAGTGTTCAAGTGTTATACTCAGCTATACATGTATGTGGAGTGTATTCACTGTCATATATACATGCCAGCCGCCTTTTGGTATGAGTATGTGCATGGTACAGCACCTCATAATTATTGCAACAAAGCAGCTATATAGAAGGAAGTGCAGTAGTCAACACACAATCATAGGGACTATATCAGGTATCTATGGTATATTATATATGGGAGGTGCCTGCTTGTCTATGTTGTTATACCACACTTAATATGTTAGCGTTGAGAAGTTCAACAGCAGTAGTACGATGAAAGTGATTGCCAAGCAAATATCACAGTGGAGGAACGCAGTTTAATACGTTGCTGCCTCAATCAGAACAGCATTCAGAAAATAGTTCTAGCTAGGTGATAGATTAATATGCGCTTGGACGGACAACGAAGTCACTGTGCAGAACACGAACAACTTGAAGTACTATATACATTATCGCAGATTTACCTTACCAGAAATTTGAAGGAACTTTCGCTGGTCAACAGATGACTTTGAGTTGTTCGCAAACAATCACAAAAGCTGGCTAGTCTCATTCCCATGCGATCAAAGTATCGGGAACTGGAACCAATTACACCCTCCACGGATCGGGACGTAAGGTTGGGGTAGTATACTCCAGAAAATGGCAAGTAAGCTACTGTAGCCAATATAGGTCTAGTAATCCAGTAAACAAAGAGAAAAGAAAGTGACTGAACTGCACAGACATCCTAATGTGTTCCATATTCAGTGTGGCTGAATTTGTTGATCTAATGCTGGGCAGGTAGCTAGCTACACAGCAAAAAATAAGATGTATCAGAGCAAGAAATCTCAAAGGAAATATGATGTTTCTATACGAGGATATATACACAGGAATAGGCAAGATTCCTATGACAATTCCTTAGGAATTGTCATTGGAATCTTGCATGTCTATTCCTGTGTATCCTTATGTATCCTTGCGCATGCCATGGAAACATCATATTTCCTTTAAGATTTCTTGCTCTGATACATCAGGATACGTCTTATTTTTTGCTGTGGGTATGGAGTAACTTCTGGAAGCTGGTGAGTCAGGAAAACATGAATAGCTGTTTAATTTGAGGCATAATTATACGTTTGAGTTGATGTCCCCTGGTTGCTAGTAGCTATAGCTAGCGATAGAATTTGCAGAAGAGCATGCCTCCTAACCTTCTACTAATATGGGCAGACCAGGTTACATCTGAGGAAAAGGTAGCCTCGTACCCAGGCCTTCAAATCGCGGGGGGAAGGCCTGGTATACACTGTTTGCGCATGCGCTTAATTTAAATGTGAATATTACGTCAATTTTAATTGTGACGTTTACGAATGGGTTGGGCTTAACCGATGACGTTTGCGTGCAAAGGGCTCACAACAAGCACACCACAGCTCTTTCCACTCTCTACAAGTCCCTTCTTGTAGCTAGTCCATGAGGAAAGGGAGCGCTTGGTAGCACGGGCTCTTGCCATAGCCAGTAGGTAGCTAGCAGTTTAATACGTTGCTGCCTCAATCAGAACAGCATTCAGAAAATAGTTCTAGGTAACAGATTAATATGCGCTTGGACGGACAACGAAGACGTCATCGTTTCACAGAAGAATACCGAGATATCCTATTTTCCAAGATTTTGGGGGAAATTAAGCGCATGCGCAAACAGTGTATACCAGGCCTTCCCCCCGCGATTGAAGGCCTGGGTACGAGGCTAAGGAAAAGGTAACCCCGAGGTATTAAATTGGTCAACCAGTTTTGATGAGAAATGTAGCTACATGGCTAGCAACATTTCAAATTGTTGAGGAGCAGAAAGTTTTGATCTACCCAAGCACAGATGGAATCTGCATGTACATTTTGCTGCACAAGCATTGTAGTCCATGGGAGAATAATGTGATACAGGACTATATCGTCAGCATAAAATTCATGGTGATCTTTCCATTGGACATTACACATGTGACTTTGTTAATGTAGATGAGGAAAAGAAGGGGACCAAGTACTGATCCTTGCAGCACTCCGGATACAACAGGCAGTGCCTGGGATTGGGTTCCATCTACAGATATATTGTTCATGGTAGGTTAAGTAACTTTGGATCCATTTTGAAGTGTGAGGGTTGAGGTTGTCACTTGATCATGGAAAGCAAAGGAACACGGGACCAAACCAAATGCCTCGAACAAATTTCAGCTTTGAGATTGTAAACAGTCATGAGAGAATGACAGTAATATGAACCCTGTGAAGTATAGCTAAACTTGCAAACATGCTGATCATGAATTGATGATGACCTTCGATTGCTGTTATTGCTAAAACTGCACTGCCAACCACTGTTATTCATGATGATTGAAACACTGACTGAACAAAATTGGAATACCCCTCCCTAGAGCTCAGTTGTATATTATAGCTTCCAAGTAAGTGGGACAGAAATCCTGTGTTAGGGACTCCTTTCTGAGCCCATTTGTGCAAAGGAGGAGAGAAATGGCCCACACCATGCTGTCTGAACCCTTTGGGTGCAGCACCCACCTCTCTCAGTCCCGCCCTTTCTGCTCAAGTAGACCTATCTCCAGAGATCGTTGCATGCCGGATGTGACATCACAACATCGAAGTTTCATGCTGTCTGTAGACAGTTAAAGTGTTAATGGACATAAAGATAGTATCCTCCTATCTTGTCATGTGCTGGATGGTCCCCACCTATTAATGGAAGAAATTAATGTATTGTACATTATGAATTGGTGATCCGTTGGGCATGGACTCTGGCTCACCAAGAGCTGATATACGTGAGAGAGGCAGTGGAAGTTGAACACTGAACATTTGAGTTCAAAGGAGCCTGATGGTCCAGTGACAGCAACTGCATGGATTCAGTCTGGTTGCTCAACCACCATGGGCACATCAATGTGTACTCCCTTTTCAGCCATTTCCTGCATGGGAGGTGCAAAAGGAAGCTTGGTCATAAATTTTAACTGTTACTAGCAGGTGGCCGTGATCATGACTATGCCAGACTTTGATGTGTTGGGTGGTGAGGTGAGCACTAGCCAAAGCTTCCAATTGATTCTGAGAGAGTACATTTCATTGATACTGTGCTCAAGATACACTGTCCCTTCTGCCAATGAAACAGGCCATAATATATCTAAACAGTCTCTACGATTCCCGCTTGGGTTTCTTGAGTGGTCCCATGCTCGAAGTCCAAAACTGGAGATGCCCTTCTGTACATGTAAGGAAGGCAATCATTGCACTTGCACGTGATTTTGCATTTAGTTTCGCATTAGCAGTTTCGTGAAGCATGTTTTCTGAACTTGCTTAACCCCAAAAAGGAATTATTGTTTTGGTGATGCAAATTGAAAGTGCCTATGGTACATGTAGCTACACCAAGCTATGGGGAAGTAAGCAGATAACTTCACTGTTTTAGTGGCTACCTATATTTATTGAGAAGGAGCCTCATCTATCCATTCTTCACCTGCTCTCCCTTTCTCTCTCCTCTCACACACCACTCACTCTCTCTTTAACCATGCATCTCCGGCCTCACCATGCATGGTGGCCATCTCCACTGTATCTTCCAACTCGTCATCTCTTCCTTGTCTCCTTCAAAAGAGTAGTCCCATACGCTCCTGTGGTGGCCATTAATTTGCACAAGTGATTGGGATGGTATGTGTACATGTGTGGAGGGGATGGGGAGGAAGGTGAAGATTGAGGTACAACTCTTAGTAACATGACTATATCGCTTGCACGTGACAAGGAACAGATTATACGATCCATTGGCACATCTCATGTTTACTTGGTCATGTGGAAAATCACTTGCATTTAGTCACTCACAAGTTTTAGGAACTGAGACTGCAATAGTATTGCATAAGATGTTTACTGCTTGTTACCATTCACAGGTAGGCAAAAGTCGGAGGTACAACAAAGTTGCATGCACATGCGTAATTATACATGTGCGCGTGGGTATTTAATAAATTGTTCTATAATACCTCGATCACTATGTAGCATTGTATCTAGTTCAGTGGGTAGTGTAATGCATCAGAATTCAAGTTAACCGGGTGTATAGATAGTAAGAAAGTAAGAATAATTAGAATACTATTGTAGTCTTACACCACTAACTACTTCAGCCGGTGTACCTCTAGCTACACAGCTGCTGTAAAAGTAGACCATTAATTTTGAGCATAATTGATATGGTAAACATCTAGCTATCATGAGTGGCAAGGACAGCGCGAAGAGTCCTGACAATCACCGACTTAGCATGCAACAGGAAACCTCTTTCATTCACATGTTGTGAGAATTTAGGTGCATGACCACTAATTTACTCAAGTGCATCATCAATATTCGTTGACTCTAAGCAACTCCAATACTGTGATTGACCTCTGAAGGTCACACATACTGATTCATCCACATGCTGAGCATATCTGAGGATCACATCATTAGCAGCAATTTAGGCTGATCCGGTAGCTGCATTCACAGTAGCAATGTTGTTCTAGTTAACTAAAGCAAAAACTATAGTAAGGTATTCACTTTAGCATTGTAGTAGGCATATCATAGTAAGGTAATTCACTTTAGTAATTAAAACTAAAACTAAAATGTTGACTGTCTCAGCATGTTAATTGAAACTACAACTATTTAAACCACCCCAAAAAGGTGGTTACTAAAACTAAAAGAGCTTTTACTAACCCTTTTACTAACTCTCAACTATTTTTCTCACCTCCTGACACACACATAGCACCTTTCATGCCAGATGAAGTGAAGGAGCAGGTATATCCCCCATATGGTGGTAAGTTAGCATGGATCAACAATATTTGAGATGTGTTCTCACCGCACATAGGCACTGCTGCAGTAAACTATTATGCTCTCAACTCACTGGCCTTCAGACTCACTGGCACATAGCACCTTTCATGCCAGATGAGGCAAAGAAACAATATAGTGGATGACTTCGCACAAGTTAGCGATTATCAACAATAAAAAGATTTAGACTTCCTTCACAGATATGTTCTCACCGCACATAGGTGCTGGTCCAATAGCTGCACCTTTCATGCCAGATGAGGCAAAGAAGCAACTGGATCCCTTTTGGTGTAAGTTAGCATGGATCAACAATAATTATTCGACCAGCTTCCTTCAGAGATGTGTTCTCACCGCACATAGGCACATGCTGCATGTAGTAATAATGCTCTCAACTATTTTTCTCACCTCCTGACACACACACATAGCACCTTTCATGCCAGATCAGTAGCTAGAAGCTCTGGAAGTTTGAATATAACTTGTTGATAAGTATGCTCTCAAGTATTTATCTCACCTCCTGACACGCATAATATATATATATAGCAAGTTAGCAAGGATCAAATTGATCCGACTTCTTTCGTCAGAGATCACGTCTTGTTGCTGCACAAAGGCAGCACTGCATTATGCTCTCAAAACACACACACACACACACACACACACACACACACACACACACACACACACACTGTCACACACACACACACACACACACACACACACACACACACACACACACACACACACACACACACACACACACTGTCACACACACACACACACACACACACACACAGACCAATTCAAGCCAGATGAGCAATGGGAAGGAGATCGGAGGCTGCAATGGGAGGGAGATCGGCGGCTGCAATGGGAGGGGTATCGGCGGCTGCAATGGGAGGGAGATCGGCTGCAATGGGAGGGGGATCGGCGGCTGCAATGGGAGGGAGATTGACTGCAATGGGAAGGGGATCGGCGGCTGCAATGGGAGGGAGATCGGCTGGCATGGGAGGGAGATCGGCGGCTGCAATGGGAGGGGGATCGGCGGCTGCAATGGGAGGGAGATTGACTGCAATGGGAGGGGGATCGGCGGCTGCAATGGGAGGGAGATCGGCTGGCGTGGGAGGGAGATCGACTGTAATAGGAGGGAGATCGAATGTTAAATATCTAGTACTTGCTAACTTACGTAAGTTAGCAAGTATCAGCAATAAAAGGACAGAATGATTATATGCTCTTAACTATTTTTCTCACCTCCTGACATACACATATACCCAGATCGATAGAAGCTCTGGAATTTGAACAGAACTTGTTGAAGCTCTAGATCTTTTGTTATTTCATTAAGACATGCAGAACACAGTTTGAGATATAGGATTCATTTGTATACTGTGCTTCAACTTTAGGCTTTAGGAGCTGAATGCTGCAACATGATCGAGTGTTTTCCGTATACTCTTAATGTCGAGTGATTGCATGCACTCAATGAGGTGGGCGTTGCTGAGGTTTCATCAGCATGAATTATAGCATGAGATATAGAACTGAATGTCTGCCCGATTACTGTTGGCATTGAATATGTACAGCTATTGGGGCTTTGTCAGTGCAGTCTATATAGCTATCTGCAACCTCACACCTGCAAAGTAGCAGCTACTTTGGGAAAATTGAGGACCCACGTTTTTCCATATTCATTCCAGTTTTAAATGCACATGTACAAGTTCATTATACATTGCCAAGTGTTAGCTAAACATACAAACTTTATCCTTTATTTGTCTTGTATTGTAAGCCATTGCCCTATTAATACCAAGCACAGACTGTCCATATGAAGCGGGTACGTGTCACTACCTCCAGTATTGACTGCATGTAGTAACAACTGCAACCGGCAATGAAGGGGTGGATCCGGAGTTGCATTCCTCCACGTGCATTCTTCCAGCATGGACTGTTCATATTGTAGCCAGATTTTCATACAAGAACTTTCATGTGTGGAGAACTGGCACCGGACTACGACTACTAGGTAGATTGCTTATGTATTGCTAATCAGTGTAAATGGTTGGTAGTCCTTATTTGGTTTTGTGTAACTACTTGGCCTCATCTTTCCATCTTTGCGGTGTCCTGAGTTTTGAAATAACGGATTGAAAGGGACAAATTAAACACCATACTGGTATATCAATGGACCACAACGTACATGATATATTACATGTAGGTTTACATGCAGACAAGCTGTAGCCACATTTCGCACGAGTTAAGGCAGCAACTGGAGCTAGTATGACATTGTAATAGGGTAGCTAAGTATCAATACAACACATACATTATGCGGTACAGCGCTAATATCACTACAACAACATAATTATGCGGTACAGTGCTAAGTATCACTACAACACATACATTATGTGGTACAGTGCTAAGTATCACTACAACAACATAATTATGCGGTACAGTGCTAAGTATCACTACAACACATACATTATGTGGTACAGTGCTAAGTATCACCACAACACATACATTATGTGGTACAGTGCTACATTATGTGGTACAGTGCTAAGTATCACCACAACATAATACATTATGCAGTTAGTAGAGTGTTGAAGGAATTCTAGAGATTATAATTTGTGTTCATTGGTTTTTGGTCTAGAGCATTATCCTGGATTACCAAACACAAAAAAAAACAGAAGAGTTCCAGACATGCATGCAGCATCGGCTGCTTCACTACCAAAGAATGTGCGAACAAGCAGATCAATTACATTGATTGGCCTCAAATTCAGTAAACAATAAATGCTAAGTTTCCTATTGTAGCTACTGGATAGTATAGGTAGCTACAAGCAAGGTATATAGCTATGTATGGAATGCTAGAACTGCAGCACGAGCCATACAAATGTTATGCTTCTGATAATTATGTTTACGTAACATTGGCATGGATAAAACGGGGTTCTGAGTGATGGCCAGCAGAAGACCTGTCTGCCAGCAATAGCTATTGTTTACAAGTAAATATTGCATTGTGTAAACTCAATCTGGTCATTAATGTATTTTGACTTGGGCAACTTAATTGCACATGATTGTATTGTTTCAGGCGCTGACATGTGCAATTAAACTTCAGCTTTTTAAGCAAATTTTATGCACTAGCAAAGGATACATGAAGTATAGCAAAAACTGATGCATGTACCTGTTGTCAATGTCTATACACAACAGCTTAAACATATTAAGCAGCATCTCCAGCACTAGAACTGTCATACAAATTTTATGTTTCTGACGTGTTTACGTTACGTTGGCATGGATAAAACGGGGTTCTAATAATATTATGAGTGAGGGCCAGCAGAAGACCTGTCTGTCAGAAATGGCTATTTCAAAATAATATGACTGTGTTCCAAAAATAATATGCAGCTTTCTAAAAATTCTCCAGCAACACAATAATACATACGATCAAGCATTCGTTCTATTTAATGTGGCATGATACGAAACATGGCTACACCATGCTTGTCTACATCAGCGGTGACACTGCCCTTTGCCACAGGTAAGTCCTTGTGTGCCCACAAATCCCTCACACTTGCCTCCTTGGATGGATCCAAACCAAAATCTTTCCAGTTTGCGGTGATGGCAGTCGTCTCATTGCCTCGGTTGAGCAGCAGTACAGCAAAGGATCCATCCGACAGTGCGGCAGCCCAGACATCCCTTGTACCATCGGTTGTGACCTTGTTACCCTGGATACCTAATTTGTCCTGGTTGACGGCAATCACTTCCGAGTTGGTAAGGATACGAACTGTATCGTCAGACATATTTCGAACATCACATCCAATCAGCAGTGGTGCTTTCATCAGACACCACAGGCTGAAATGAGTCTCATATTCAGTTGTGCTCATTCCGCCATTCCCTACTTCAAGCATGTCTGGGTCGTTCCAACCCCCAGGGCCTGCGTACTTATACCATTTGTCATTTGCGTCAGCCCGCCCAATCATGCTGCCCCAGTTGTCTTGGATATCACCGGTTGTCCGCCAACTGTTCCCCACCTTTGGAGCCCACTCTGCTGGGTTGTCCTGCCCCCACTCGCACAAGGAATAAAATATTGGCCTTCCAGTTGCATTCAGAGCATCTCGCATCTTGGGGTAGCGGGTCTGGGGACTGATACCATCGTTGTTGCAGTTGTCGTACTTGAGGTAGTCCACCTTCCACTTGGCATACGTATTAGCATCAACAGTCTCATAGCCGAGGGATCCTGGCCTTCCTGCACATGTCTTGTTCCCTGCATCACTGTACAGGCCAAACTTCAGACCCTTGGAGTGAACGTGATCAATCATGCCCTGGAAATCAGCAAAGCTGGCTGGATCTGGTTGAACCACACCTTTTGAGTCCCTGCTCTTTGCCCAGCAATCATCAACGTTCACATACACGTACCCGAACTTGTCCAGCCCAGACGAGATGAAGGCGTCGGCGGTCTCCATGATGACGTCCTGGTTGATATGGCGGCGGAAGTGGTTCCAGGCGTTCCACCCCATCTGAGGTG
>OZ007518.1:4216954-4303492 GCA_963931865.1 Axinella damicornis | reverse complement strand
ATTCACTAGATGATTATGACGAGAATTGTGCAGCAGGTAAAATCACTGCAACAGCCCATGGTCTCAGAGGATCAGCTTCACTGGCTGCCTGCAGCAACAAATCAGAGGAATTAAATTATAATTTTAACATGAAATTATCGCAGGTGTAAATTTTCGTATAAATGGCTGAAATGCCTTCAGAAGTGTATTCCCGTATATGTGCCACGGCATTGCGACACTCCCAAGCATTATAGCTGGAAATGTTCGTAGGTGCAAATTAGTGTATAAATGGCTGAAATGCCTTTAGAAGAAATTTTCGTATTCTGTATGCGCCTGGGCATTGCGACACCCTCAAGCATTACATGTACGTAAGGAGTCGGTGGTGTTTTTCTTCAGTTGAGGCAATGCACAATGGTGAGAGGGTACCACGTCCTCAATGCTGACTTCTGGGACTCTGTTGTTGGCGAGGAAATTCGAAAAATGACGAATAGCCGCCTGGTTGGCGGCATACCAACTCACCGGTGAGGCTTCATATGAAATATACGAAAATTAGTACTGTACAAAAATTTCCCACTATACGGTAGCTACTTAAAAGGACAGATTACAGATTAGGTGGCACTGCATGTATAGATAGCAATGGAAAATCTCTTTCAAAGCACTTTGGGAATGCTAGAACTGCTGTAGCCTGCTTGGGTGTTGTCCCAAGGTTTATGAAAGGGTACGTTGTTTGCACCTGGAAGTTGGCCAATTGGAAATAATATTCAGCATCAGCAAGTCGATCAATAGTTTTGCGTGAAGTGCAGCCACTTTCATAACGCAAAACAGCCTTCATTGTTCATTTGCATGTCTATAATTATAATGAACTCACTATCTAATACCAGCATTAGCCTCGTTCCCAGTCTCGGGCCTGGGAATGAGGCTATACCGGGCTGCCACTGCACTGTGCGCCACATTCTAGTCAGTGGTAGCTACCGGAGTTCCCTGATATATCCGTTTCTTCACAGTATGATGTTTGCGATAACCTGATGTTACATTAAGGATGGCACTGTACTTATGGTGGGAGATGTTGCCATGGTAACACGGTATTTGTGGTTGAGGTTATCAGCATAGTTGTTGAACTTTACATAAGAGCAGTTGTACTTTAAAAAAGCCATTTCTGTATATATAGACCCCCAATGTCGAGCTCTTGTATAAGATATACCTTGAACAAATTTGTCTGAATCTGTTTCACAGTGCCGAGGGATTGATCGGCTACTAATATCCGCACTGTTAGCTGATTGACCACAATAGATGCTTTTAGTCCCTAGAGAAGAAGTAAACCAAAGATCACAGTACAACAGAATGTGCTCCAAGTCAAGGTGCAAGTAGCTACTAGCTACTCATAAAAAATATACCACACACACAAACATGGGTGTCAGAGCAGACCCAGCAGTGACCGGAACAACGTTCAAGGAGTCGTTGAACATGTAGCTATATAATAGTCATATAGTTTGCAATTTGCAATCAAACTTAGTGTTATTGAAACACGGGCATGCTAGCTACGTAGCTACATTGCAATCACACATGTGTACGTACCTGCTCACTTATGCTGCCAACTTCTAAGTCACGTAGCTATGTGTTTGGGCATGAACGTTTTCACCACTTCCACCTGACAGTGTTCAATGTTTGTAAAAGGGTAGATGGGCTATGAGTTAATTCACAAGCACTGATCTCTCAAGTATGTAATTGTACATCTCTGTCTTGAGGAATAGCTAGGCCAGTTCAGCTCATTGTCGATTGAGATCTAGGGTAGGGACGTTAGCATGCAGGGCCTCAAGGGCACTGGCCCTTATACTATAGGAAGTGATTTTTGGTTGATCCTACAGAGAGAGCTTGAACGATGTACGCGCTGCTGAAGCAAGTGCAGCCCTCAGGCAGTGAGGTTTGCAGCAAAATTTTAATCTCAGGATGCCAGCGAGAGTTCTACAACTTAGCTACCACCAAACCTAGCCAAGCGCTGCTCATGGAAGTGTGACTCAGCCGTTCAAGGAGTCTTTGAACATGTAGCTACATATAGAACATAAATTATAATTTGCTATCAAAATTAGTGCTATTGAAACACGGGCATGCTAGCTACGTACATTGCAATCACATTACATGCATGATACAAACAGACAGCATGTGTAGCTAAGTACCTGCTCACTTATGCTGCCAACTTCTAAGTCATGTATGTGCATGGGCACGAACTTTTCCAACACTTCCACCTGACAGTGTTCAATGAAAGTAGCTAAAAGGGTAGATGGGCTATGAGTTACTTCACAAGCACTCATCACATAATATCTTGAGGAGTAACTATGCCAGCTCAGTTCATTGAGAAGATTGAGCCTGTGGCATATATAGGCTGGGGAAGTTAGCAAGGCCCCAAGGGGGTCCACGGGTCTACTCTACCATTGGCCCTTAGGAAGCGATTTTGGTTGGTCCGACAGTGAGAGCTTGAAACAATGTACGCCATTGAAGCACATGGTGCCCACAGTCAGGGGGTCTGAAGCAAAACTTAATCTCAGTAAACAGTTTCAGTCATTACTAAAGTCTGTCTTTTCCTCCAATCTGAAATGGGTATGGCATGTTGTTACCATGGCAACATCTCCCACGGTAAACATCTCCCACTGTAAATATGGCACAAAATTAGGAGATCACTCATGAAATGCTCAACAAGCCTCATAGTAACGTCAGCTTGATACAAACAAGCTGCATGTGTATGTACCTGCACACTTACATTGCCAACTTCTAAGTCATGTAGCTACGTGTGTGGGTATGCACTCTTTCAGCACTTCCACTGTAGGGGTTGTGACCTGACAGTGTTCAATGAAAGTAAAAGGGAAAATGACGCCAGTGAGCGTTATCTTTGTAAAGTAGTATATCACAGGCTGACTAGACTGCAGAACACCTGATTCTGTTGTATAAGTTTCAAGGAGAAAATTTCTACGGACAACAATGTACAGCAGAGATGGTATAGCTAACCGGTACAGTGGCTTGAACAGGGAGTGAAAGAAGGTATTTGAACTTTTGAAGCAGCTACGTCTGTATGCATTGGAGCGCTACTGCGCATGCATGTGAAAGTGTTTGTTAATGACTCACCTAGGTAGTGGCACTGTTGGGCTACTTCAAGTTCATTAAGGAGCAGCGAAGGTAGCTATTTGAAGCAGCTAGCTACATCTGTATGCATTGGAGTGGTACTGCGCATGCATGTGATAGTGTTTGTTGCTAACCCTTTCATGGATGTAGCCGGATATATCCAGCATGAGCACATGCGCGTCTTTACAAAAATCCATAAAATACACTTTGGACCCTAGCGTCGCGAAGAACTTTCTGAGCATGCTTAGTCTCGTTCCCAGACCCCGAACGCACAAGTTTCAGCAATAGTTTGCATCAAACTGCTCCCTCTGCTTGAAAATGGCCTAGAATTCAATTTTAAGGCCCTCCACTAAACTGAAAATTTGGACCCTCTCCAAGGCCCCACCCCACACTCTGACCCCATCATATCAATACACACTCAAAAGTGGCCCAAAAACTATGTATGGATTTACCACTTGCTCTCCTCAGTTGAAGGCTACAGCCTGAAACTCACTGCCGCCCTCAAAAACAGAGGTTTGGCTACCCTAGGCTTTCAAAAAAAAATTCCACGCACACCAACTAAAATCGACCAAAACCAAGGCCAGTTTCCAAAAAGGTCAACCTACCCCCTGCAAAACTAGGTATGCTTTTCCACGGTCACCTCTCAGTTGCAGAGTTTTGGCCACATATCTACTCCCTCTCACCAGCCCAGTCCTGCTACCAAACCAGCCAAATTCGCCCTAACACGAAAATGGGCAGGGGCTGTAATGCCGAAAGGTCAACTCTCTAGAGTAGCTGTCGGATGCTGTTCACTTTCCAGGCTGTTCTTCAGCCACTTTAATTCAGCAGACCCACAAACATTCCTGCTCACTCCACCTAGCTATTCACACTCAGATAGCCCATCGCTACATTCAATAAGCTAGAATAGCTCCTTACTTAAAAAAAAAAAAGAGAAAAAAAAAGTGTTGTAACAAATCTTCAAAGTACCGCACGGCCACATCAGAGTACCGATTTGAAACTTGAAAGGGCCGCTAGCTGCATCAAAGAGAGAAGCCCCCCTTGTTTATTCCGGTTGCCGCCATGGGAAAACGTAAACAGATTAATAACTCTATATAACCGTATGCGAGTGACGTCATCTCATTGATTATTCATGAGCAAAATTGCGCGATTTCGCCGATGTCATGCTTACTACCTTAAATTGGATTCCATTTTCAAATTGGTACATAGCTACATGTAATATTATAATTATAATATAATACTTAGTCGTAGAAAAAGACTTTATCGTGTGTGAGAATATAATTAGCTATACCATGTAGCCAACTTTGATAGCCAATGTTACAACTATAGTGTAGTTGTTGCAGCAGCAGGTAGCTAGTAGTAATAGCAGTATACCATGCAGTAACTCCATTTCAGTTTACCACACCCTATAGCTTATATATTCAGGGTCTCACTCCCAGCTTTGGTCATAATTGTTGCTTAAGGGAGAGCCTGGAAACTACTTGATGTGCTTGTGAATACACTCACAGAACAGCTGAGAAACACAGTGGGCTAACCTACAAACATTGAACTAGCCCCCCTAAAGTTGAGAATTATGTGTTTCAGGAGCTGACCATTCAAGAGCTAAAATGCCACAAGACAACTCTATAGTGTCCATGGATGATTGATCATGCATGACTTAGCTATTCTCTCAACCTTCTTTGAGAAGAAACACGTGGCAAATAGATAGGAACTTGGGAACAAGGCTTCACAACACCTGTGTGGTTCTATAATAGTACATGGCCATGGGTGTTTGTCATGCATGCAAGTGAGGAGTATATATTGATTGATTGTTGGTTAGACCATGAAGGATGAATACTGTTGCACTTGTCAAACAAGCATACAAATCTCATTAGTATACCAGTTTCTTGTCACAGTTAATAGCTATACACATGCTGCACTCTTAGTGGTTGGTTGCTAATTTGTCATGTCCAACTACTGAATAGTACAGCACTCTTTATCTGTTGCATCTCCTGGCTTCCGAAGACTCTGAGGGAAGGGCGATGGCTTTTTCGGCTGACGTCCCTTCGCAATGCTGTCAGCGAGGCTTGCGTTATCCCCTCCCGCTGGGTGAGAAATGACCATAAGAAGCTTTCTCCAGGTTGGTTCGCCGTGCCTGCTCACCTGGTAGTCCTGGTTTAGCCAGTGAGCAAGCACAGCATTGAGGCAGAACTCTGTGTCATCGAAGTTGGCCGCCCTAATGATATCCAGAGTAGACGGCCTCAAACCAAAGGTAAGTCCAATACTGTGCCACTTGGGAGCAACATCAGAAATGGAAGACCTCACGCGGGGGAGGTCGTCGCTAGTGAGAACCCGGTCTTGTACTTCCTCGAACAGTGGAACACCAGTTAAATCAAAATCGATATCAATGGTCACGCTGGTTGCCACCCCACCCTTGAATCCGGGAATGAGTCGCTGCAGCGTTCTCTGCTGGACTTCAACGTCACGCAACTCGGCATTAGCTTCACGTATCTGTCCAGTGTCTCCACCGCTCTCCCGTTCCAAGTCCGAGGTGAGCTCTTGCACTCGATCCTGCAAGATTAGCCTCTCCTCGCGCAGTTTACCCTCATAGTGCTCTTTTTCCTCGGCGACAAGCTTTGTTAGAATTTTGACAGCCCCTTTCGTTTCCTTCCACTCTTTTTCATTCTTTCCTGCCATAGCAGAGAGTTGCTGCAGTTGTTCCTCAAGTTCTTCAAGTCGCAATTGAGCTGCATTTAACTGTTCCCGAAGAATGAGCTTCTCCTTCTTATTTTTTTCTGCCTGTTGCTTTAGCTCCTGAGACACTGGAACGGTATACTCTAAATTTACTGAGAGAGTCGACTGCAGAGGTTCATCGTCAGGGGACTGCAACCGAATATCCAAATTCGCAACGTCCTCAGTTTCCAGAACTTCTGCCAGAGGTACTGCCCCCTTCGCCATAAAGCGATTCTTACCCTGATTTTCATGATCATAGACGTCTATTCGTATCCCTTCAGTCACGTCAGGGGCGACTTCCAATGTCCATTTGAACGATTCATTCCATTTGGGGTTCTGGCTGTTGTCGACGACTCGCGTCGATTGCTTTTCGTCGTGGAAAGTCAGCTCGCAGTACGGATCGCATTTGCCGAATTGGTCAAGTTTTGGCAAATTACTCGCCGCCTTTACCACCATCCGAATAGACATGATCGCTCCTTGACAGAGACTGAGTCCAGTGACAATTCTGGGCTAATAAGTTTTTTGCGACGTCCGGTCAGGTGATAGTCTTGTACTATGCAAGTCGAGTTACAGGTACTTGAGAAAGGTCTATGTGCTGACTGCGCAGAACAAGAGCGTCATTGTAATTGGGCCCCGCGAGACTAGTCAGGTGAGGCTACCACCCCTACATTGTAACACCCCCACAAGATAATAATACAGTGTGTACAGGGAAATATCACGAATATGTTGCCGTATTGTCACGAGTGCCACAGGCACGAGTGACAATACGGCTACAGACGAGTGATGTTTCCCTGTACACACTGTATAATCATGTTTCCAGACCCTGCGGCTATAGGAACGCGTCGATATCGCGGCCTTGGTAACGGCCGCGGCTTGCCATGGCAACAGCAGCGCCTCACAATCAGCGTACCATACAGTTCTAACATAGATAATTATAGAGGATACCTATTATCTATGGTTCTATGAGCGTACTAACAGTACAGCCTCGTTCTCAGGCCGCGTGGGACTTACCGTGGCAACCTGAAATGACCGACCACGACTTGGTTTGCAGTTGGAGAAGCGGGCCTCTTGTCGTTCTTTGATACGCTACGCGAGCCCAGCCACGAGTAGTAAGTTGGCCGCAGCCCCCTACTAGTATAGCCACGCCCAGTCCACACCTCCATCCGCTCTAGCATGTTCCAGGCCAGCATCTTGCATACAACTGGTACTATATCCTTCATCTTGAATTCCTTGTGTTATGCCTATCATTAATGCATTGGCGCCATGGCAATAACATTCAAGCCCTAGGGGGACGCGATAACCCATAGAGCAACTAGGGTGATATGGGAAAATATCACCCTAGTTGCTCTGGCCCATTTGCCATACATTCCCTATGGGAATAGCCATATCAGACTGAGTTGGAAACATGATAATAATTAATCAAAGCCTGGCGCATGCGTAAGCACTGAACGCATCAACACAAATTAAATCCCAATTGGCAACCCCCAAAGCAGGAATCATGTACGTGTTCTTACAAAATTTGAGGCAAAGGGGTTGTACGATTTTTTGACGGAGTGCAGTACCGAGAAAGAGTGCTGGCAGTACCGAGAAAGAGTGCTGGCAAGTCAAGTTTCAAGTTGCAATCAAGTTTCATCGAATAACCCCATTATCGTTCGCAATAATAGCTGCTCCTAGCCTATGTACTACGGGTTTGTTTAGCTGCTCATGAATCTACTTACCAAGACTGCCAGTGAATGCATAACAGACTATGAAAGCTAGTAGCACTCGATCACCATTCATATTGTGCCATTCACTCTTCAGCATGTGATAAGCGGTACACGTCTATAGTAGCGATTCCGGACGGATTTTTCAAATTGGTGTGAGCGTTTTTAAATATTTATCATAAAATTCTGCACTGAATTGCGAGTTGACTGGCTTTTGTCCGGTGCCAATCGGTTGCGTAGAAGTCGAGATACGTAACTCAGAAGATAAGTCACACACGAAAATATTATATATATAAAATTTTAATGACAATGGAAGGCCGGGGGACCCATATGTCAAGAGTACAGATAAATACATATACAGATACACACTTGTTAAAGTGAAAGTTTACGTTTTTCCATGAAACTATGGTACACAAACACACCTGTGAGCCAAATGATATGAACATTCTTAGAGTGCAAAATAAATATTAGCTTGTCCATAGAGCTCATGTGGGGAAAGGAACTGTTGAGGGATCTGCAGCAGTTAAATAGTTCGTCTCTATAGTGACCTCGCCACAACCGGCAAGTGATCAGAAAATGGGTTTCATCCTCAATTTCGCTACATCTTGGACAGAGGCGTTCCTCCAGTGGAGTAGGTTTAGGGAGGGAGTATTGGCCCGTTTCAATCCTTGGAACTAGATCGTAGTCTAGCCAGTTGTATACGAATATGTCTTGGGAGGTTGAGGTATGGTTCAAATTCAAGCCTTGTTTTGAACAAACGGTATGTTCTCAATTTTGCCAGATCACTTAACCATTGTTGTTGGTTTTGGTCCCAGTCTTTGCGTAAGCTTTTCAATGAATAGGTCATGTGGAATACTGTCTGGGTTGTTCCAGATATGGGAAAACCCTGCTTTGTCGAGCACTGTCTTGACTGTCTGTGCCCACTGACTGGGCTGCTCACAAATATTTAGTTGGTACGCTTCCTGCAATAATGGAGGGATGTCCCAGTGTGTTGAAATACGTAACCAATACTTTACCATAGCAATCTTTCTCCTGTTCTCCAGGGGACACCTACCCAGATCTCCATATACTGCTGCATTGCAAGCAGACGTTGGCAGCCCAAGAACAAACTTACAGAACCGTTTATGAACTTTTTCCATTTCCTCTGCTTTGTCAGAGGCCCAGACTTCACATCCATATTCTGTAATGGGGCGTACTAATGTATCAAATAGGTATAGTAGTGTTGTTGGTTTAGGATGACCGAGGTGCATTGAAGTCTTTATCAAGGAGAAGGTGGCCTTATTAGCCTGGGATGCCAAGATCGAAATGGCTGGCTTCAGAGACCCATTTGCTGACAAGAGGACACCCAGGTATTTGTATTCTGATGCAATGGTAATGGGTGATCCACTCAAATGGAACATGTGGGACATTGTTGTTCTTTGCCGTGTGAAGCAGACAACCTTGGTTTTCGTTAAATTTACTTGGAGGCTCCATTTTAGGCAGTACTTGGAGTCTGGACAGGCTGTTTATGGAAGACTGGAGTGCCTCAGGAGATTCAGAAAGAAGAACCAGGTCATCTGCAAAGAGTAGGAGTCGTAACTTAGAATGCATGAGATCAATATTTCCGACTCCTTTTAAATACAAAAAGTGGTAGCTAGGCGTACATTTGCATATGATTCACGTGGTCTCCATCAAATTTGCAAAGTGTTTAGTCTAGCGGGCTAGCCCCGGCCCTAGCCTCGGTCCCAGGCTCTCTCCTCTAAAAACGGGGCTCTCTCCTCCCCCCGTTTTTAGAGGAGAGAGCCTGGGACCGAGGCCCCTCGAATTTTCCCCAGTGCAGCACGGATCGACTCACGTGACCGCACGGTGACACTCCCATTGACGCCGTAGTCAGAGCTGCGACCGGGGTCAAGAAATCTTGACCGTCATTTTTGCTGCTTGACCGCTTGACCGCATCGCAAAAAGACTCTTGACCGTTTGACTGCGCTGTATTTCAGCCGTTGACCGCTTGACCGCCGATAGTATACGGAAGAATGCGTAGCGACTGCAGCCTTTCCTTAGTATACGGGGTCAAGATTCGCTGATAAGCCCGGTCGCAGCTCTGACTACAGCGCGTATGGGAGTGTCACCCCCTTGAAGAGGGTCTAGAACTTTGGACCTCTTTGCTTGGGCTGTACTCGAAATTGCCTGCGATTGCTGTTCTCCTGCACAACGACCAAACAGACAGAAGTACAAACAGTCAACGAGGTTAGCGGGCCAGAATCGACTGACTGCAGTTGCATTGATATTATGACGTAAACGGACGTGAAGTAAGATTAATTGCATTCTTTCGTACCGAGCAGCCTTACTTCTCCGCGCGTGCATACTGAAAGCGATCGCGCGCTGGAGAAAGCGAAGGGCTAGCTACAAAGTGTTCATATCTCGAGAACGGCTGCACGGATTTGACTGAAACTTGCACCAAATTGATCGCCATTGAATTTGCAGTTCAGCTGTGGCGATTCTGTATCTGTAGAAGATGAGATGCTGCACTCCTGGCAATGAGGTATGTGACCTGATGTGTGTTTATACTTGTGGGATCATGTGGGAAGGGCTAGTGCACCTGGATTAGAGCTAACAAGCTCAAACACTCTTGCTGAGGCTGCTCATCTAGCTACTTATGAGGCGGTTTTCTTCCCCTTTTTCTAGCCGCAGCTACTGAGATCATCCATTTGTGGCACGTTGTGGAAAGGGAGGGGCTACAAATGCTATATGACCATTGTGATTGAGTTTATGCACCGTAGTCATGAAAAGAGCACACATGGGCACCCAAAGAAAAGAGTGGATGCTTGTTCAAGTGTTTCCATACCCATACACACCTCAGCAGACAGGAAATGTTTCAACATAGCCGCCAGATTTTGAAGCCGGCAAGTTGTGGCAGCTCTGAATGGCAGTATGCCACTGTGATGTAGCTATAGTCCAGGCGGCCGAATTAGCTATGACGTTTTGATCTGCTTCTTAAGTGCATTTCATACCATGGAGATGCGCAACATTTGTCAAGTAGTGCACTCTGCTATAGCTATGCAAGACAAGTTCAAGGCGTGGGCGTTTATTCAAGTGTACTTATGAAGAAGTTTGAGGACATTTGCTGCAACTCGCACCTTCAAGGTGTAAAATAGCCCCAAGATAGTGAAAAAAGGCTATCATTTTGGTATGTTTTGCCCTACATCTTTTTAAACTTTACATACATTAAAAAGGTGAAGCAAAATCTGTCTTCTCCAAGCTATTAGCTTTCATTTGATACCAATTAAGACAAAATTGAACCATGTTAATCCTCGTACTTTGGAAGAAGTATGCAGTGATGTCACTCCTACTTGCCATACATTAACTATCCGATGAATTCGTGCGTGTATCTAAAAAACCGTAAGTAAGATCAAAAAGGTGAGGCAAGCGTTAGAATCTTGAAAGTGCGACGATTTTGATGGTGTGCGGTTTATGCGCCTTGTTTGAAAATAAAGCTCGTACTTTTGGTTTTGAAAGTGTTCACTGTGACTACAGACTGTATACCAAATTGCCGGACCGTGACTTTTGTCGGCCCTAGAGCCAGGCATTACGTGCGCTGCGAAAGAAGAAACGGCTACTGCTACGGCTACTACTTGCGTGGCTTATGTCGGAGCTACTGTGGTAACCAAGTAAGCGTATTTAGCTGACTCATTCGATCGCCATGAGGCTGTTCGGGTTCGTGTGTATCATCTGAACTCTCAGTAAGCGCTATATAGCTATGGTGTGTTTAAATCCTTGCATGTAGCATAGATAATAGAGCGTAAAGGGATTGGAATCTAGCGGCATTTCCGGGGACACTCCGCGTTGCGCCGGAAGTATTTTTTAGGGGCGAAAAGTCACGACACGACTTCATGCGTGTAGTCTGGCGAAGCTGTTTCCAGCGAAAACCCTTCCATGGATCCAGTACGTGGTAACGCTTTTCTTATTCATGGCGTCTGGACTCTGTAGCGTCTACTGTGAGTCCGAGATACAGCAGAACCAGAGGCGCTTCAATTGGTAAGCTCTAGCCATAGGCTGGTCTGTGTACAAGTGTAGCCTGCATGCCATAGCTCTATTTATCTTTGATGAGGCTACAGACATCTCAAGATTTAGCCTGTAGTTACTAGTTGTGTGCTGTTTATAAATAGCTTTGCAGTTGTGATCTCTAATTGTTGCCCATCTCACATTCTACAGGCACTTGATCTTGCTGTGCTTGAAACTCTTTCCTTACATGCAACCATGGATAAAATAGACTACATGATGCAACTGACGATGAAGCAGTTCACAAAATCATGCAGTCATTTTCTGAATCATGTTTTGGTGTAGCTAGCTAGCTAGCTATATCTATAGCTAGTCATGTTCGCTGTTGTCTTGAGGTCTCACTGAGCCTGCTTCTGCTACTTGTTCTCTTGCCCCAAGTCCACCACATTTCCCTCCCAGCAGTCCAGTTAAGGATCTTCAGCCACTGGAAATAACAAGTAACAACCATGACTGTACTAACACACTGAACTTGCACACTAGCTAGCTACGAATCACAATGTATTTGGGGGATTTCCACGGACACAGAATGGAGGGCAATCAATACAGAACTGCAGATGTTGTGCTGCATACCACTGTCTCTCTTTACCAGGGGTTAGCTATGCTTCCTTCCCATTACACAAGAATTCTGTTCACTCAAATCACACACACACGTTCAGATATCTTGCAAGTGTACACAGTGACATTCGCTGCAATGGCGTATAGTAGTTGTACAACTTCATCACTGTTTGGATGTGTTTCAGAGGCTCTACTCCAACAAAAGCCCCCCATTCCACTATGCCAATCACAGACCTACATTTTGCTGGGTTTTAATCACCAACAACTCTTATGGGTCAGCCACCACAGGTACACAAAAGAACCTCCTCTGACTCCATTGTTTCATGGTTGAAACCCCCTGGAACACACTTAAAGAGCAAGTATCCCAACAAGAACCCCCCCAGTCCACAACTTCAGTCCATGAGAAGTCATTGTTGTACTTCAATCATCCATAAAAGTACACACCATTGATGCCACAGGTACACAAAAAAATGTCCTCCAACGAAGGCAGAAGCTGCTCACAAAATAAAGTGACTAGCTAGCCCCCCAAGTACCCTTCTGGACATGCACTTAGCGCTACCATGCCAGGTAATGCCCTTTGTAACTTATAAATACCAACAACGACTAACCTTCACTCTCCATTCTCATGAAAATCAGCCTTTTCTCCTTGTTCCTGGCTCACTCTCTTCTCTCTCGCATCGAATTTTCACACGTAAAAAGCTGTTAATTGCGCAACGCGGAGTGCCCGCGCGCTTCACTATTGCTATATTGGTAAGTATGGGAGCACGTGACTTGATTCCAATCCCTTTACGCTCTATTATCTATGCATGTAGCTAGTGTCTATTCTCGTAGTACATTGCTTCTTCCTTTTCACTGAAATCATGAAGAACAGATCCGAAGGCGGCTTGTCTCGAGCTAGCCATTCTCAGGACAGCTTATAATGACAAGACGGAAGTAATTACGGATTTCAAAAGCTTTTGATCTCCCGCGAGTGGCCGCATACATGTGTGACCCGGCGCGCGCGAATTTAATTCTCACCATGAAACTTGAAGGCTTGTAGTAATTCTCACCTCCGAGCAGTGAATATCCGTTTTAGGCTGAAACTTCTCCATAATATTATGTTTGATTCTATACACAGAATTGGCATTGTAGTCCTTAGGCCTCTAACCTTCGCCACAAGGGTGATTAGAGATTCTTTATGGATGTCAAACCGAAATCTCACCTTTTTCCTCTGTCTCAGACTGTCTGACTGGTGAAAGCAGCTAGCTAACAATAATAATGCGGGCTCCATTTAGAACCCTTATTCAAACTATTGTGTATTGGAATCAGGTACAAGCGGAACTGGTTTCGAACCAGCGCTGCTCATATCGCTCTGGTTCGAAACCAGGTCCGACAGTATCTCATCCCGGTATTGTATTGCATCATGTTTTGTCACGAGACCTATAATGCCCCACCCACTCTCCGTATTCCAATCCGCTACTCTTTTGTAAACGCTACGTCAGGTTTTGGTCACGAGACCACCGCTATCCGTATACACATTCGAATATTCGTCGGGTTACGTATGTGACGTCATATATGAATAATTCATCAGTATCTTACGAGCTCGAATTCGCTGCCTTATTGAATTTTGTAAAATCTGAAAAAATATTTTCTGCATATATCTCATCAAATAGTTGCTTGCTGTACAAAAAAAATCTTGGAAAAAAATTGGCGAATGTAACACCTTAATTACCATGATGCATGCATAAATTGGTTAGCTAGTCATCAATCTGTGACGAACCTGAGGAATCCTGCCTATCATGAAAGTCACCAGACTCTCTCCACTTGGGTCATGCTGCCTACATATCATCGTTCAAGTTTTGCCGTCGGACAAATTTAACCGTATATTTCTTCCTACAGACGGTAATACTACTATCAAACAGACTGGCTTTCTGCATGTTTGGCAGTTCTCATTACTGTATGTTGCTATTCCCTCCACATGCATGCATACGTCTCTATTCCCTCCACATGCAGGTGTATACGTTGCTATTCCCCCCACATACATGGTCACAGGTGCACCAGACACTAAAGTGCAGCATCACTGAAAAACCAAGCATTATACTCGATCAAGGGACAAGTTGTCTGTCTTGTGACGAGGACCGTAATAATGTGCATACACTTTCAGTTGCTTACATGTAGGTACTAGACATTATTTTGGCATTGTCTTGATCTCTCCCTCAGCTATCTGTGGTCGTTTTGAACACTGTAATAATTACATTCCAGATTTTTTAGCTGTAGCTATCGTTCTTGCTGGGTGTCACTGTTGCCTTACGGGTTCATAAGGACTGTTTCAAGTACTTTCGGAGTCGCTGATTCCGAATATGGGCGTTGGTAGCACTTTCGAGGTCTGCAACACTGTGAATTGGAGTTTTTAAGGACGATTTACTTTATTGAACGAGGCTACCACATTCTCCCCCTTCATGTGGATCCTGAGTTCCTAACATTACATCACACAAGTGCCATACTGCAGCTGTGCAGATTTGTGACTCTAACCACACCCACTTGAAATGAGCTTTAAATAGTCCCGGCTCTTGGCCAATAACCCGTACAGCCTTCATTGCCAGAAAAGAAAGCCTTGAATACTTTCTATGACCTAGCTTACCAACGTTTTCCTGGTCTTTATCTGTTATAGGTCAGAAGCAGATTTGGTGCACCAAGTGGTGGTGCTGCTGCATAGTAATCCTTGTTGCTGCTCTGCTATCCCTTCTGCTCATCCTAGTCGCCCAAGGATCACTAATACATTGCGACTACGTATGTATACAAGAACGGAACAGCCCAAGGATCACACATGCATCCCAAGTATGTGTTCAGCAACACTACAGCTGAGTTGCAGTTTGACTGCATGCCATACTACGCTCAAGTGGCTCTAGGGGGCTCAGGCTGTCCTCCGGAGGGGCAGCTCTATGTCATCAGAACCAAGATTGCAGTAACCTGCCCTATGTAGTGACCAATTATGTGAATTTTTGGAACCCAGTTGACCATGTGTATATGCGACCGCGATCGAGGATCAATTTCACTATGACCCCAGCTGCAAGTGGCCAGGTGTGGATCTTACCTGACTACAGATACGATGAATATAGCAACAACAAAGAGCATTTCAACTGCCACTTCCCGCCATCAGGAGCATACTGCTTTGAGTCTTCAAGATATAAGAATAAGTCGTATTTATATTCGGTCACACAGCCATCCTACTACTACATACGTTTGCAGCCCCCGTCATTTAATGTCACACCAAACAAGCGTGACTACAATAGTGTTGTTTTAGTTAACTATAACAATAACTAAATGCCCTTTTAGTATGGGGTTTTGACTTCTAGTTAATCAAAACTATAACTAACTAAATCAATACTGAAAATCCAAAACTAAACTATAACTAACTATAATGTTTGGTTGGCTCAAACAACTAAAACTAAAATGAAAACAGTGAATTTCACTAGTTTTCTTTTAGTTAACTAAAACTAAAACCCTTTTAGTTAGCCTTTTTCCATTTTAGTTAACTAACTAAAACTATAACTAAAAGCTTCTGAAGGAGCACAACAATAACTGTAACTAACTAAATCTGTCCACAGAATCCAAAAACTAACTATAACTAAACTAATACTCGGATAGCAATACTAAAACAACACTAGACTACAACCAGTCTTACGACAGGGTTCTTTTCAACATTGATGCTGTTCCTCCCTCCGCCACTGTCACTACATATACACTGTCATCAGATTTCACCCCTATCTACTTCAGGAAGCCATTTTCTTGTGAGAAAACGTGCGTGTTGCTGAATATTCCAGCAGATAGTTTTTGAAGATTTCCCAGGTCTGGCCACACCCACCATTGCACTTGTTGATATCTGGAGAAGAGGATCGTCTCATCTACCTAGCTATGCTGCTCATCTGTGTTGTGGTCTTAAGCTTGTGTATGCTAGTCTACTTCCACAGGAATTGAACTATAGTTGTACCATAATAGTGTTTCTTCAGTACAATACCAATTATTATGTATTGGTGAGTACTTGCACGCCAGACAATATTGCATTCCTTAATTGTTGTACACCGGTGAACTGAGGGTCAACTCTGCAGTTATAAAGATCGGACATAAGCGTGATGGTGATGGATGGAAGGGCCATAGATTGTTGGTTAGTGATACACATGGTTAGTGATACACATGCTAAGTGGATTGGAATTCTAATGAGCATGAATTGAACTCAAGGTATAATTATTATCTCTTTTGGTGAATAATTATTATTAAAAGGAGGGCGTGGTTTCAATGGGAAATGGGCATGGTTTCAATGGGAAATGGGCGTGGTTTCAATGGGAAATGGGCGTGGCACATAATTAGAAATGGTTGCATGCATGTGTGCATGCATCCATAGTACAGGCTAGGCTTGCATATGGATTAATGTACGTTGCACGGCAGGTACAATCAGTATAATTAAGGCACTCATACAATGTCATGTACATGTACGAGTGCCTTAATTACTGAAACTATGTAATCATAATATAGGTACTCAACTGTTATAGCTCAGTATAGATAATTTCCTCTAGCTACCTATCCCACGCAGTACGTGCAATGGTGGGGGCTTCAGCTAGTCCGGCAGCCTACGTAGGCTGCCAATTGCAATTAATCCTCCAAGGCTTATAGCTAGCCTCAATCCCAGGCCTCCACGCACAGCTTTTGTCAGTTGCCCAGGTTAGTCTTGTCCAGGCCTCCATGCCCAGCTTTTGTTGCTTGCAAGCAACAAAAGCTGGGCATGGAGGCCTGGGAAAAAGGCTAGGTATGACTGTGCCCTGTAGGAGTGGAGATCACGTCCGGTGGTATGACTGCATGTATAAACTGCACTTCAGCACAGTCATGTGCTATGAATCTACATGGGTGGGTATTTACATGCAATCATGGTATATGCAGAACTACGTACACCAGCCTGTGCATCATGCAAGTCGAACATGTGAGTCTTGCCATTCATGTGGATGGGATTATTTTCACAAAGAACAATACTATAATTGTTGACACAAAGAACAATACTATTAGCTACTCTAGTAAGAAGACTGGATTGTTATGCTTACCCAAACTTCAGGTGTTTGAGTACTAGAAATTGCATAAGTGCAAGGGCTATTAGCTAGAACAGGTATTACTCCAGTAAGAAGACTGGCTTATATTTCACCTCAAGTGTATATGAGTGCTATAGTGAATGCAAGGGCTATATATAATGCTGGCATTAAGCCTGAAGATCGACTGCAGGCCAAGGGTAGGCACCAATTATAATTATAGTCCATGCAGTCATGCATGCAATAACTAGTCTGTTGCACGATGAGGTGCCAATAGACGTACTGGCATTGCCATATGCTGCAATTAAGGACCCGTCAAAGACTCAAAGGTTGTTCAGCTGTGCCAAGGTTGATGTGGAGTACAAAGGTCACTACAGGGATGTATATACAGTCAAACCTCCGAACAAAGGACACTTTGGGAACAATCAAGTTTGTCCTTTGTAGAGAGGTTGTCCTCTTCTCAGAGGTTCAAAATGTATTAGAACCATATATAGGCAAACCAATTATTTGGGACCTTGAAAAGCGTCCTTTGTAGAGAGGTTTATTATATTGCGTCCCTATCTCGGAGGGTCCACTATCGGAGGTTTGACTGTACTAACAGAGATTTGCTGCGACAAGTGCAGTAATAAATTGTGCCGCTGCTACAATAAATAGGAGTGGCACTATTAATGAGCTCAGGTAAAGGTATAGCTAGCTAAATGTTTTTACTTAGCCATGTCATCAAAATTCTAGTTATCCGGTAGAGGTGGTAGTACTCATACAATTACGTGATTTGTACATGTGCATGTATCATTGCAAGAACAAAGCCTCGATCACCGCAGGTTCCAACGTCCCAGTTGGCATTGTGCATGTGAGTACAGAGGGGGGTTACGTTGGGTCTTAATTGTCTGGAGGATGGGAAGGAGCCGAAAAATCACACAAAGTGCAAAACTTTTTTTAGTAATCATTTTCAGTCATCAGCAAGGGCTAAACTTCACGCTTTGCACTGTAACACTGCATGCCACTGGTTTCTGCTTGCATGCACAACACACGAGACTGGTATTTCTTTCAATCTAGCTCTGCCATGACTCACAATCTCGCAACCATTTGCTATCCATGCTAGTCATAATATAACTTCAATTCCTGGCCAAGGACCTGCTTATACGGCCACAGAAATGGTGTACTTGTAAGTGAAGTCGCAATGGGAGTGTAGCTATAGTAGCCGAGTATTCAGTTCAGTTCATTTTGATTTGATAACCCAGGAATGCCACATCTCTAATGCAGGAATTTTTCACGCAGTTCCTGTGCATGGACATGGTGATCGACAACATCATCACGTGTGCACGTGATATGTATATGGATTTGAATTTTCTTTTGAAACTTTATGTTCATTTCTAAGCATTCAATAATGGAAATACATGAAAACCAAACCAAACCTCTAGCTAGTGACTAACAACTAACAGAGCTGTTAGTTTAAAGCTCTGCTATAGTTATTAAACACAGCAATCAGGAGGCAATAGACTTACAACACATGCACATGCATAAAAGCCAATCACAAACCTCTAGCTAATGACTAACAGCTCCTATAGTTACTACATATAGCTACACGTACTGGCAATAGACTTACAACACAGTACAATGTACAATGTCATGCCAAGAAGGAATTGTTGCAAAACGCCATTAGTATCCTCACTTTCGGAATCCCTGCACTGTAGCATGGTGTGGGGTGGATGTAAGGGTGAAGATTTGTTCAGGAAACATGCAGAGTTAGCTATCTAGCTACTCATCAAGCACCATGTGTGTACTGTGTGGTACATACACAGATTGTATAGCTACTATACAGTGTTGAATCCTATCAAAGTATAAGTGGTTCATATGGCATACAGAACCGGTTCAGTTGTAACAGCGCATTAGGTAGCTAGCTACCACAGATTAGCTACTTGTCTTGATTCCAGCGATCACTAGCTGGTTAGTTACTACAGGAGTGGCATTAGCTCATTCTCCTGCTTTGCTTTCCTGATCACATACGTGGCCTTTGAACTGTGCATGTGAGTAGCTAGATCATCTGTATGAGAAAGCAGAGCAGAAGACGGCAAGGGAATGAGGCTAGTCATTAGCCTCCTTCCCAAGCAGCTTTGCTTTCTTGACCACATGTGTAACTTTTGAACTGCTGAGCAAAGGAGGCTTGGTACTGCAGCTACATCATTAAGCCGCAAGGTGGACTCATACTTGGTGATGACATACATTGGTGGACTCATTTTCAGCAGTTTCAATATAGCTACGGCGCAGAAGACAGGAACTTAGCTAGCTAGCTAGATGCCAGCTGATTAGTGTATACACCTGAGTGCATGTACCGCTTTTTAGCCATGTGTTATGTACATAGCTACTAAGTCTTGTATACACCTGAGTACATGTACTGCTTTTTAGCTATGTGTTATAGCGGATCAATACAATCATTTTTTAGCTATGTGTTATGTACATACTAATTAGGTCTTGTATACACCTGAGTACATGTACTGCTTGTTAGCTATGTACATACTGAGTACATGTACTGCTTTAGCACAAATGACATGTATAATGCATTGGAACATTATTCACTAACCTCAGAAGCAACTGACACAAGCGACTACGTGCTGCACGCACTACTGCACAGGAAATCTCGCTTGTTTGGTTGCTAACAATTTGGAATATAGCCGCAGGCACTGCCTCAGAGGATGGTGAGGATCCACTAGGTGATTGTGATGAGAATTGTGCAGCAGGCAAAACCACTGCAACAGCCCATGGTGTCAGAGGATCAGCTTTGCGGACTGCCTGCAGCAACATATCAGAGGAGATTATAATATACCATATTGCGGGAAATTTTCGTAGGTGCAAATGTTTGTAGAAATGCCTTCAGAAATAAATTTTCACATTCTAAATTTTCGTATTCACCTGGGCATTCAATTGCAACACCCCCAAGCATTACACGTATATAAGGAGTCAGTGGTGTTCTTCTGACTTCTGGGACTCTGTTGCTGGCGAGGAAATTAGAAAAATGACGAATAGCCGCCTGGTTGGCGGCATACCAACTCGCCGATTGTTGCTGCTCAGTGAACTTGGCTTACTTTCATCTGTCACACTTCCCACAGTAATTAACTGCAGTCTGGAAGGCTGTTCAAAGGCGTTAAAATGCCATCGCTTGCTTACCACTCCACATGTTTGATTGCCCATTCAAAATTTGACGTTAAAATTTGACCCTTAACATTTTCGCAGTTTTTATTTTCGTATCTTGAGGCTTCATACGAAATATACGAAAGTTTGCACTGTACAAAAATTCCCACTATACGGTACTTAAAAGGACAGATTGGGTGGCACTGTGTAGATAGCAATGGAATATCTGCACTTTGGGAATGCTAGAACTACTGTAGCCTGCTGGGGTGTTGCCCCGTTCCCAGGCCATTTCTCCTTCCCAAAACGGCCTGGGAACGAGGCTAGCCGGGTATTGCCCCAAGGTTTATGAAAGGGTCTGTTGTTTGCACCCGGAAGTTGGCCAATTGGAATTCAACCATCTGAAACATAAGCAAGTCAATCAATACTTGTGCGTGAAGTGCAGCCACTCTCATAAAGAAAAACAGCATTTGCTATAGCCTTCATTGTTCATTTACATGTCTACATAATGAACTAATACCAGCTCGTTCCCAGTCTCGGGCCTGGGAATGAGGCTATTCTGCACTGCCACTGCACTGTGTGCCACATTCTAATCAGTGGTACCTGAGTTCCCTAAATATGATATCCATTCCCTCACTTGCTTGACAAAGAAAATGTGATGCTTCATTAAGGGCGGCACTATACGGGAGGAGATGTTGCCATGGTAATATGGTTGAGGTTATGAGCACAGTTATTACATAAGAGCAGTAGACTAAGCACTTTAAAAGCCATTTCTGTATAGACCCCCAGTCTCAAGCTCTTGTATAAGATATACCTGGAACAATTCTGTCTGAATCTGTTGGGCAGTGCCGAGGGATTGATTGGCTACTAATATCCGCACTGTCAGCTGAAAGGTCACAGCAGATGCTTCTTGTCCCTGGAGAAGAAAGATCACAGCTGTGTTGTACAAACAACAGAATGTGCTCCAGGTCAAAGTGCAAGTACTTATGTGTAATGATTTTGGGCTAAAAATAATACAGAATAACCATGCCTGAGCACACACGCAAACATGGGTGTCAGAGCAGACCCAGCAGCCACCAGACCAATGTTCAAGGAGTCTTTGAACATGTAGCTACATATATAGCTAACATTATAGTTTGCAATCAAACTGAAACACGGGCATGCTATATAGCTACATTGCCATCATATTACATGCTTGATACAAACAAGCTGCATGTGTACGTACCTGCTCACTTACGTTGTCAACTTCTAAGTCATGTACGTGTGTGGGTATGCACTCTTTCAGCACTTCCACTGTAGGGGTTGTGACCTGACAGTGTTCATTGAAAGTAAAAGGAAAAATGGACTAGGAGTTACTTCACAAACACTCATCTCTCAAGTGCATGATTGTGCATCTCTATCTTGAGGGGTAGCTAGGCCAACTCAGACATTGTCTTGAGTAGATTGAGCCTGTGGTGTATCTAGGCTGGGGAGGTTAGCAGGGCCCCAAGGGGGTCCACGGGTCTGCTCTACCATTGGCCCTTAGGAAGAGATTTTTAGTTGGTCCGACAGTGAGAGCTTGAAACAATGTACGCCATTGAACACATGGAGCTCGCAGGCAGGGGGTCTGCAGCAAAACTTATTCTCAGGATGTCATGCAGCGACAGTTCTACAACTTACTGCCAAACCTAGCCAGTGTACTTCAAGTGCTGCTCATGGAAGTGAGACTCAGCCCGGGGTTTCAAGATTCACGCAGCCACTTTCATATAATTATAATTGCTGATTAAAATGCAGCTAAACAGTTTCAGTCAATACTGATGCCATTAAAGTCTGTCTTTTCTGCAAATCTGAAATGGGTATGGCATATTTGTTACCATGGCAACATCTCCCACTGCAATATCTCATGAAGGTTAGACTAGACTAGGTTCTGTCGTATACGTTTCAAGGAGAAAATTTCTACGGACAACAATGGTAGCTACAGTGGCTTGAAAGGGAGTGAAAGAAGAGTATGCACGTGGAAGAGTGAAAGACAAGAAAAGTTTACTCAGAAGTTAACACTTCCTCTTCTTTCTGGTGACCTTGTTGGAAGTGGGACACTGTGGAGACAGTTGACATTATCCCATTCCTTGTGCACAAATGAATCCAGCATCACTACACAATTGAGTTCTAAATGACTTACTCTCTTCCTTGCTGTGCCACGTTTCGGGACTGAGCGATCCTACAGACATGATCAGATGTAAATACTCTGTAACAAGATTAGATTCTCTCTGTGTACATGTACACATGCATGGTAGCTATAGCTGAGTTCAACATACAAATGCACATTAACTGTTGCTTGTACTCATTCCCCCCCCCCCCCCTTTTCTATTTTTCTATACAAGTTTTACATATGCAGAGAGTGTTGGTGTATGGATGATTCCACCTAGCCAAGAGGCTAATATTGAAGGCTGTCAAAGAAACCATAAAATAATACAGGACAATAAGGTACATTCATGGTGGTTGCACCATACTTGAGCATGCATATAACTAAGAGACTAGGCCTGTAACAGCTGCTTATTCCAGGGGTGTAGACAAGTTTGAAAGGGTGGGGGACTAGAAAAAGATTGTGTGCGAAGCACGCTTGCATGTGTAACCTACATGATTTTTATTATACATAAGGAGAAAACAGATGTTCTTCAGTTCACCAGTGTGATAAAATTTACATCACGAAATTACTGTAGTTTTATTGGAGGTGTACTTGTTCGTTTCAAATAAAAATATTCTCCGCAGCATAGTACTTAGCCTCGTTCCCAAGCCGTTCCCACCTCCAGTATTTCATCGCTTCCAGTATGAAATATGGCGGGGGAAGGCCTGGGAAGGCAGACTCACGGAGGGCAGTGCCCAACAAAGAATCTCGACGTCCTGTGTTGTACTGTCCGTCCAATGGCTGCAGGATATCAGAGCGTTTGCAAGGCAGACCATCAATACCATTCGTTGTTCACAATGCCGGGGACGGATCAACACGAAACAGGTATTATAACGGTTGGGCACCTGCCCCCCGTGTGTCTACTATCTGTCTACCTGATGTCATCGCACGTGACCAGATCTCCCGGGCCTTCCCCCGCCGTATTTCATACTTGAAGCGATGAAATACTGGCGTGGGAACGGCCTGGAAATGAGGCTAGCATATTATTACGCTGGATAAAGTTCTTCAGTTAAAATAACCCATAGAGTGGTTACTCTGGTTTCCGTGAACTCCCATGCACTGCAGGTAACACTTGCAGATGCTGCATACCTTATAATTAGAATGGGTAAACATGCCATCTACCATTCCAAAGAGTCACTCCTAATAATTCTGTCACGCTTCTTAAAGAACAAACCTTTCCGTAAATGCAAGGCAGACACTCGCCTACTATAGCGAAAGTATGTAGTGTGCATGTGATTGGTACTTCCCCGGTTTGTTATGCATCCATCTGTTAGCTAATTATCCATCGTTTGGATCATTAACCAGAAACGTACTGCATTATGTGCAAGTCTCACCATCATGGTTAGTTTGCAGTACGTGGGAGTTCACTGAAACTATAGAGTAACCACTCTATGGCTTATTTTTAACTGAGTATTTTCCAGTGATATATAGATAGTAAGCAGGGGCCCCCTAGCCCTCCTCGCTACCTTTGCATTCCCAGGCTGTCCAAAGGGGGAAGGGACTTCCTCTCTCCCTTCCGAGCACCTGGTTTGGAGACTACATCCAACAGCATTTTACTCAAACTGAGTTTATGCTATAGCTATGTATACACAGAACATCGCCTAACATACTCCTCTGTATTAATTACATTCTATGCATAAGTAGGAGGACACAGACAAAGACCTTAAGGTTAAGGTACTATTAATTGTGGGCACTAATTTTAGCAATTTTAGTGAGCACAGGTGACTTAGCTAAGCTTGCACTAGCTAATACTGTTATCGTGAACAGTCACCGACTTTCTGCCCACTGGAAAAATACGTTAAAGATGATGCATACCTAACTGGTAAGAACCATGAACAGAATGAGTAATAATGTCTACCATCTAGCTACCATTCCAAAGAGTCACTCCTAATAATCCTGTCACACTTCAAACCTTTCCATAAAAGCAAGGCAGACACTTGTCTACTAGCGAAAGTGTATAGTGTGCATGTGATTGGTACTTCCCTGGTTTGTTATGCATCCATCTGTTAGCTAATTATCCATTGTTAGGATCGTTAACCAGAAACGTACTGCATTATGTGCAAGTCTCATCATCATGGTTAGTTTGCAGTGTGTGGGAGTTCACTGAAACTATAGAGTAACCACTCTATGGCTTATTTTTAACTGAGTATTTTCCAGTGATATAATATTAGTAGATAGTGTGAATCTCAAAAGCAGGGGCCCCCTAGCCCTCCTCGCTACCTTTGCATTCCCAGGCTGTTCGAAGGGGGAGGGGACTTCCTCTCTCCCTTCCGAGCACATGGTATGGAGACTACATCCAACAGCATTTTACTCAAACTGAGTTTATGCTATAGCTATGTATACACAGAACATCGCATAACATACTCCTCTGTATTAATTACATTCTATGCATAAGTAGGAGGACACAGACAAAGACCTTAAGGTTAAGGTACTATTAATTGTGGGCACTAATAATAATTATTAGCAATTTTAGTGAGCACAGGTGACTTAGCTAAGCTTGCACTAGCTAATACTGTTATCGTGAACAGTCACCGACTTTCTGCCCACTGGAAAAATACGTTAAAGATGATGCGTACCTAACTGGTAAGAACCATGAAGAGAATGGGTAATAATGTCTACCATCTACCATTCCAAATAGTCACTCCTAATAATTCTGTCACACTTCAAACCTTTCCGTAAAAGCAAGGCAGACACTTGTCTACTAGCGAAAGTGTATAGTGTGCATGTGATTGGTACTTCCCTGGTTTGTTATGCATCCATCTGTTAGCTAATAATTATCCATTGTTTGGATCATTAACCAGAAACGTACTGCATTATGTGCAAGCCTCACCATCATGGTTAGTTTGCAGTGCGTGGGAGTTCACTGAAACTATAGAGTACGTAACCACTCTATGGCTGAGTATTTTTTCCAGTGATATTATTATAGATAGTGTGAATCTCAAAAGCATGCAGGGGCCCCTTAGCCCTCCTTGCTATCTTTGCATTCCCAGGCTGTTCGAAGGGGGAGGGAACTCCCTCTCTCCCTTCCGAGCACCTGGTTTGGAGACTACATCCAATAGCATTTTACTCAAACTGATATAGCTATGTATACACAGAACATCGCATAACATACCCCTCTGTATTAATATTACATTCTATGCATAAGTAGGAGGACACAGCCGAAGACCTTAAGGTTAAGGTACTGTTAATCGTGGGCACTAATTTTAGCAATTTTAGTAGTCGAGTGCAGAGTGCAGCTGACTTAGCTAAGCTTGCACTAGCTAATAATAATTATACTGTTATCAACAGAAACCTCCAGGTCCAATCCTTATAGAATGATGGTTGCTATTGCATCATCAAATATACCTTGTAGCAGCTGTTTGTAGACTAAGTGTTTCTGCACAAGATTATTATTAGATTCATGATTAATTTTGGTGTGTCTTTTCCCCTGGTGGCAACCGGAATCACGATGTCATTTCAGCAAGGTTATCTTTGTAAAAGCAGTCTAACAACAGGCTGCATGAGCATAACGGTTGTTTAACCTAGACTGCAGACCACCTGATTCTGTCATTATACGTTTCAAGGAGGAAATGTTAGATCTACTTCCTTTTTGGACAACAATGTACAGCAGAGATTGTACATTGGCTTGAGAAGGAAGTGAAAAGAGTGATAACATAGAGAAAGACAAGAAGAGTTTACTCAGAAGTTACTCACATTTGAACACTTCCTCTTCTTTCTGGTGACCTTGTCTGGACTGTCGGGAGTGGGACACTGTGGAGACAGCTGACATTATGCAGCGCTACATCCCCCATTCCTTGTTCACAAAATGAATCCAGCATCACTACGCAATTGAGTTCTCAATGACTTACTCTCTTCCTTGCTGTGCCACGTTTCAGGGCTGAGCGATCCTAACAGACATGATCAGATTGTGTAAAGTGATTATATAGTTAATCCTTTAGCACTAATAGTAATGACTAATATTGTTGGCACTATGATTTATTTGTCCCCATGCAGCTGGCAGCAACCGGAATCATGAAGCGGGGTGATGCGGCCCTTTGAAGCACTCTACTGGCACCACATGGCTGCAAGACGGCGACAGTGCACACAGCATGCATACATGTAGTCTGTCCTCTGGTATTCCGAGAGGGGTGCCTTGTCCGTACGCGTCATACTTGTATAGTCTGTCCTCTGGACCAGGGGAAGGCTTGTCTGTCCTTCATGTAGGCTGTCTCTGTATCCACACCTCCCAGCACATCCCACAGCATGTATATTATATTATATTCCTGCAAAACACATAATTTTTATGCACTATAATTATGATAATTATAGCCCACATCACAAACATATATTTTCATCAATACCCTGTCTCGTAAGCCTCCCCAGGCTGGTTGCTCTTATGCAAGTGACATAAAATTTTGATTGATTGATTGATATATAGCTCAGATCATGTGTAACATGCCTGCTAGGCTGCTCCAGCTAGCAGCCAGCATGCATGGAGCTGCCTCGTGTTTCATTGAGTGTTATGCCTGCTAGCTATAGACCGACGGTACGTGGTGTCCTGGACAAGTAGGCACTGCTAGACTTCGACTTCTTCAGCTAGCCTGACTCAGGCTATAATGTGTATGTCCTCAGGTTGTGCTGTGCCCAGTCACATTCGTCATGTGCATGCAACTGCTCCGTGTTCTGCATGCAGCTGTTTACCCTGCAGCTGTTACCTAGCTGACAGAAATTTGCCTGCCGAAAATGATCCCGGCTGTATAAATTTATCCCTTTAACGATATTATGCTCACCATAGTTCTGTCTTCTAGAAGGGTGTCGGCCACAGCGGAAATATAAGGTCACATGCAGTTCGCAGCCAATTCGCGGTTAATTATTCACAACGGCGCGATAACAGTAACTAGATTCATTGTAACTCACGTGTAACACACAGTGCCAGTGCCTGACTTATCTTTTTCCTCTCTCCGCAACACCCTTGGCCTTCCTATACTGCTCCTGGCCTAGAGAGCGAAAGCGAGTGGGACCGTGTCCCGAAATCTACGGAAGCTGAGGGCATTCACGTTGTTGGGTAACTTGGGTTCACGTTCACGTTGCATGTTGCGACATTTTCTGCGTCACCTAGCTTGTCCAGAGCAAGGGCGCGGCGCTGCATCACTGTTGCAGACTACCTTGAGCCTCTGGTTGATTGACGGTGTGCAGTTTCAAGTTTGTAGCTAGCTCATCTTCCGCTCAGTGTGCAGTTTCAACGATTCGTAATAACTACGTAGCTAGATGTTGTTGAGCCCATTCGTTCACAGCGATCTGTAGTTTCAAGGTCGTAGTAGTTAGCTACGTAGCTAGCTAGTTCATCCTCGTGAAGATAAGCTATCAACGAACTAGGAACTGCACACCGTCAAAGGTAGTGATGCAGCGCTGCACCCTTGCTCTGGACAAGCCATGTGAGCCAGGGTGAAAATAATTGTCATAGAAAAAAAAACGTATCATTGTATCTGCTTGGTTAAATTTGTCGTTTTGTAGCTTCTTTGGCCATTATCTTGCTAGTATGAACGTGAACCGAACGTGAACCGAACAACGTCAAACGGCAGTCTGGAACCGCATGCACCCTTCAAGCACAGGGAGAGTCTGGTTCCGAGACTAAACACGAAACGTGAAAGCGTAACGTGAACTCCATGTGACGTCATATACAATGATTGTGCGCTTATAAAATGTCCTGCATGCGGCTGCAAAATAATAGTCAGACTCTGAGAGAAAGGTCAACGTTCAGCCGTCGACAATGGCACGTGTAGAGCAAGCGGAAGGTATCGAATAATATTGCTATGTAGCCATATATCATTGTATCTGCTTGGTTAAGCTGAATGCGTTGTATGGTGCTGGAGCTAGCTACATTTTGCAAGGACTCCCCCCCCACCTGTAGCTACATTCCACACTGTAGGCCTGCCATGGTGATTAATTATCTGGAGCCGGTCTAACACCACGAATTTCACTGTTGCGATCATAGAGGGGCAGATTTTAGCTTGCTCCCAGTATCGAGATACTGTATGGCCACTGCCTGTATGCACAATCATGTTGCCAGACCTTGAAATTATTATTTTTGCCGGTATACCAGAGCCTAGCTATAATAATAGTTAGCTATAGCCGCTGACCTTATGCAATTGACGTCATAGCCTGCAAGTTATCTGCCCACAATCTTTCCGTATCCTCAATAAGGCTCCGTGTAATGAGTGGCAAGAAGATGGTACGTTCTATGGTGATTGCAGAAATGCGTGCAGCTACACAGCTGTCTTTTACCGTTCACTATTAAGTGGTTAGCATACCTGCTAAGTTCAGGCTGATCCCTGCGCAGATTGCCAGAAGCATCCGGTTTTTTTTGCCGTACTAGCAATATTATTCTTGCCACTCAAAATGACTGCCAGCGTCACGTGCACTTGATTTTAATTAAATTCATGGCTGCCTGCATCACGTGCACTTGAGTTTGTGACGTAATTGGATAGGGTCTATTATTACATACATTACCACCACCAGGAAATTGTTCTGTCAGCGAAAGGGCCCTTCAAAAGTGTCACATTAAGCTGCGGAGAGAGCTGGATGTCCCAATTCTCCTACCATACCTTATTAAACATCACCTGATAACTGCTGTTGTCTGTGAAGAATTGGCACTGCCCACAGCTAATGCCGCTAAAGTGGACAAACTGGTTGCAGAATTACCGAGGAGTGGTGAACGCTTTCTGGAACGTTTCATCAAGTGTCTCCAGGAATCTGCAGAGGAGGAACCTGGAACATCCCATGAGCAAATTGCTGATGTCCTGCAGGAAGAACTAAGATGCCGAAATTCTCCAGGTATCATGTTAGCCATAAGCAAATCTGTTTGTAGGGAGCTGCTAGCCTCGTACCCAGGCCCACACACGGAACGTGGAAGTGAGCCTAGTGACACTTGGCAAAATGATTCCCGTATGTGCTGAGGTCAGCAACCTTGATTTTGGGTAGGCGAATCACATTCATCCATTGCCAATTACTGTATAAACTTTACCACGTGAAAAGTGTATAAAATTGCTCTTCTACGTAGCTTTCAAGACTCACCTCTGGTCACTCCTTGGCAAGGAATTTCTACTAAGCCATCATCACAGCTACTTGCCGCCGCGTGAATTCCAATGCATCCAAGTAAGGGCTTACACAATTATGCTGACTGAGCACATACGGGAATTTTGCCAGGTGTCACCAGCTGGGCCCTCTTCCGCATTCCACGTTTGGGCCTGGGTACGAGGCTAGGGAGCAGCATGGTGCATGGACGAAAAGACTGTTACGGTAGCAACCTTCCTGCATGCCAAGTGCGTAACTTATAACATTGTTACGGGATACTCGTGTGCGCGCCGTGTGAAATGTATTGGGAAATCTATACTTAAGCTCGCTAACCAAGAATCTCTGGTATGAACAGCGCGAGCAACTTGATTCTGGAGGTGGAGGTACGCTGTCACAAAGTGCAGGGCATGACGGAAGGTTTTACCGATCCGCTGTATAGCCGTGCAAAAACGAGCAGTTCAGTTCACCAAAAAGCCGTATTTACCACTTTTCTTGAGCGAGACAGCAGATAAATTTGCCAGGGATTATGCTATCAAAAAGAGCTTCCGTCATGCCCTGCACCTTGTCACAGCGTACCTCCACCGCCAGAATCAAGTTGCTCACCCTCCTCGTACCAGAGATTTTTGGTTAGCGAGCTTAAGTATAGATTTCCCAATACATTTCGCACGGCGCGCGCACGAGTATCCCGTAACCTTAAGTCAGTAATATCATTATGTTTGCACCATTGCAAGAATCACTAATATCCAAAAGTGTAAAATGGAGGTATAAATTATCATTGTGCACCCTAGCCTCGTTCCCAGGCCATGTAGGAGAAACGGCCTGGCAACTTACGTACGTGAGTTCAAACTGTTACTTCCGCTACCAGAGAGTTGGAAGAACCACTCAGATTTCAGATCGCTGTCACATAACAACAGTAAACCGAATTGTGTCATGTGTTGAGGCGTCGCAGTCACGCCCATTCATCACAATTATATAGTTGATCGTTCGACTGCGCTAGTGTAGGTGCTCTGCATGACGACTTTTGTTCGTTTGTCTTCTGCTTGCCTTCCGTCGCAGTAGCTATCTGCGCAAACAGTTGCTTCCACTAGCAGGAAAGGACCATTCTCAGCTGGTGAAATATCAGAAGTATCACGAGTCCGTATACAGTTTGAACTCGCGTAAGTTGCCAGGCCGTTTCTCCTATACGGCCTGGGAACGAGGCTATGTGCACCCATGCAATAAGCTACCGGTACAAAGGTTTGCTGAACTGAAATCCTTGCTGGATGGGTGGGGAGATTTTGCATGCTTTGTTAGACTATGATCACTGTATGTCAGCATAGCTACATGCATACTTTGTTCAGCCTTCCATATATGGATACTATTACTTTTCATGACATGTGACAAGCCTACACTAAACCAGGAGATATAAAGTCTGTGCATGTAGTTAATAGTCTAGTCACACGATCAATGTAGAATCACATGATCGATGTAGAATCACATGATTGATGTAGAATCACATGATCGATGTAGAATCACCTGATCGATGTAGAATCACATGATCGATGTAGAATCACATGATCGATGTAGAATCACATGATTGATGCAGAATCACTGCTGAATGTGGATGACATGCCTGCATGACATTGTTAAGAGCAGTTCAGTGTGATTGTCTTAACAATAGACAAAAATTTGTTTACAGTTCAGATGGAATAATGGTTGTTTTGATAAGTGTGTTGTGTTCTAGGTTGGCTAGTAGTAGACTGTTAGAGACAATACTATCATTGCTGGAAGAGCAGGTCTCAGTATCCAGACCAAAGGATTCCAGTTCTCTTGAATGCACAAGCTGGTCAATGGATCTATTGCAACATCAAAAAACTGATACGTACTAACATGCTTATATGCAAGAGCCCGCATGAACAAATTATGTAGATATAATTATGTACATAATAGAAAGTCTCAGTATAATTAATAAGTAAGTGAAAAATCAACCCTAAATATTGACTTGCAAAGCACAGTTCCGTAATCCCCATGTGCATATGCTAAAAAATTGCAAGTGTAGCGTCTAAGTGTGTACGTATATATATATATACATGCTGGCATGTAATAGAATGAAGCAGCTTTAGGAAGCATGCAGTATTATTGTATTTGTCATGCAGTTCCTTTATACTCGTACTGCAGGGTTTGCCAGTGTGAGTTGCCATATTGAAATAACAACTGCACCGGCTGAAACCATCCCAGATGGTACCCATTCTCACTGGAAAGGTAATGAACACTATGTAGTGTATACCATGTACTGTAAGCTAGTATTCAATATCTTATACTAGTTTGCAGTAAACATTCAGGTTACAGATAGTATTGATCGAATGATGATTGTATTATACAATGATTCAAGTGGCACCACACTCTGTGCAACTAGTGGCAAGTTACGATTTCTCCGGATTCATTTTACTCTCACCTCGTGCGTACTTCAGCTGACTGCGTCACCAGTCTTGTTTTGTTCCCACGGTAACCACTCAACAGCTGGTAAATATATTACCTCTATACACTAAGTCTTCTAGATCATATAGGTATGAAGTATATTCATTTTATTTCTAAAATGAGGTATGTGTACCAAGATTTTGGGGGTAGCAAAAAATTTAGGAAGCAAGGAAGGGATGATAAGTATACTAAAAATCGTTTAAGTATATCTATCATTTTGTACGTGTGCGTACAGTAGTTGATGTTGATCTGACAGTGAGTTACAGTTATGTACGCAATATAGGTAACTACATATAGCATACACACGTACATGTACATAGATATAGCTTACAGCCGTCTACATATTTACTGTTCTACCAACGCACAACTTGTACACTTCTTTACCTCAAGGAAGTAGGTCTGTCGGTGAACGTATCCTTAGTAAATGCCACTTGAAGTTGCGGAGGGAGTTGAATGTGACCACTCTCCTACCATACCTCAACAAATATCGACTGGTAACACCTGAAGTTTACGAAGACTTGGCCCTCCAGGGAGCAAATGCCACCAAGGTGGAGAGATTAATGGCCGAACTACCCAGCAGTGGGGATAATTTTCTGGCACGTTTCATCAAATGTCTCCAAGAGTCAGCAAGGGATGAACCTGGAACCTGTCATGAGCAAATTGCTGATGTCCTTGAGGAAGAACTGAAGCTTCGAAACTCTCCGGGTAGGATTACTACTCACCTGCATGCACTATACCCCCCTCCCCCCCCCCCCCCCCCCCCCCCCCCCACACACACACACACACACACACACACACACCAAGTTCCCAATTTCCAGTATTCAATAATGGCTTACTGAAAGTGGAGGGAAGCTAGAGGTTCCATCGCAGGTTGTTAAATTGTGACAAACTGTTTGGAGAATGCAATACAATAATAATAGTGTTGGTGCAGCTGTTCGGTGTACTTGCACACTGAAGAGAAAGATCAACACCAGCCACAAACTAAAAAATGTTTAAGGAACAAAAATGATATAGAAACTGTTCAGTCAGGCATGGATCAAGGACCAAAGCATGCAGCATTTCCACACTGGATTGCCACAGCAATATTAATCCTCTGAACAGTGTCTGTATCTTGACTTTGTATGTTCATGAATATTGTGCAATCCGTGCACTGCAGGGTATGTGGCAAGTGGAAGTTCTAGTGCACACATAACTGTGAAAATGGTGTGTGAAACAGCTCCACTACTTGATGTGCAGCATGGTCATCCTCGCCATGATATCGATCACCCTAACCTGATTGGCAAGTATTACAGTAGATGCATGCATACACATGAACAAACTAAACCAACCAGTAAGCACAGGAGAAACCACCTGATGATACATGCAGGATGGGCAACATAACCATCAGAGCTTCTCCGTATCCACACAGTCTGCACGCCATTCAAGTCCATGGTGGGACTATTTGAAGTTTTGTATTTGGCTGATTCTCCTGCACAGAGGAGTGCCCATAGGTGTGGTCTACACAGGAATAACGCCATGCGCAAAAGTGAAGGTGGACCCACGACGGACTCGAATGGCGTGTGGATGGTATAATCACAGAGCAACTTTGACGATGACGGTGCCCATCCAGTACCATATCTACAGCTAGTTTCTCCTGTGAAGGTTAATGTATACCTAGCTATATAGTCACAGATGACACAGTGTGTATAATTATAGGTCGAAAGTATGGACCTTGAACCATACTAACAAGGTTCCTTTTGCTTCCACGTATTGTTGACTCAAGCATATTGCCTTTTGGGGGTGCTATCACCTTCCTATTATACATCATCCATTGTTGTCAGGACACTGTATACAGAGGCCCCAAGGACCAAGGGACCCGGGATCCAGAACCTGGACCCAAATTGGCATATACCAGGTTCTCCACTCAGTTATTTCCATGGGTTTATAACTAGCTAGCATGCAGTCGACTGTGATCATCAGTGTTTCTAATTATTTCTGTGTTGATTTATTGTCATGGCCAACCTGTCCAATAATAAAATATTATATAGCTAGGTCCCTGTGTTGTGCACATGTGCAGTGTGTGTCTGGTTGTCATATTATGATTTCTGTCGCCTCAGTCATGCAAATTATCGGACCGGCTCATAGACAGGGGACATTACAAATTTGACTGACTGCATGTGCATGCATGAAAATACTCGTTCTGCATTGTATTGCACTCGCTCACGCTCTCCCCACAATGCCGTGCTTCTCCTAGTAATATTATAGCTGCTACCCCATTCCTGTCTCATGTGAGTCATGTGGAGTGTTGATTACTTTCACTGTTTGTACAAAGTACAATGCGTACATCCTACTCCCTCAGGTCTAATATAATGCCGATGTCACCTGTACGTCACACTTCTACACACAGCAGTACCATTGACAATACCCTTTGTGCTGATATATCAGGTTCCATGCCTGCACTGTGATTGTGTGAACATCTGCTCTTGATTCCACCCCCCCCCCCCCCCCCCCCCCCCCCCCCCCCCCCCCCGCTCAACAATTAACAAATTGAGTACGACGTTATGTTTTTTGGCCCTGACTGTCTGGTGAGCTGAAGGAGGTGGCATGTAGCTATAGGGCTGGTTGTGCCTGGATCATAATATGGGTACACCACTCCCTTTCTAGAGATCAATCCTGTGCAAGAATTGTTTTTGCTTTAAGGTTACGGGATACTCGTGCGCACGCCGTGTGAAATGTAATGAATATTTAAGCTCACTAACCAAAAATCTCTAGTATGAAGAGCATGAGCAACTTGATTCTGGCGGTGGAGGTGCACTGTCACAAGGTGCAGGGCATGACGGAAGCTTTTTAAGCTTTTTGGTGAACTGAACTGCTCATTTTTGCACGGCTATAGCTACAAGCTTCCGTCATGCCCTGCACCTTGTGACAGCGCACCTCCACCGCCAGAATCAAGTTGCTCACATTCTTCGTACCAGAGATTTTTGGTTAGCGAGCTTTATAAGTATACTTTTCCTATTACACATTTCACACAGCACGCGCACGAGTATCCCGTAACCTTAAGATGGGGGGAGCCCCAATACAGGGTATATAGGCTATAGCCCTAGTGGAAACTACTGTTTGGACACTAGCTACTAGACCATAGTTTTAGGCCCTAGCTGGCTCGTTGATGTTGACCGCCATGCCTAAACTATTATCATGTTACCCACCAGAGATAGCATTGGGTGACGAAAGCACTGTACGTGTTGGTTGGAGCACATTGACACAGTGGAAATATCCTTCACGTGCAGTACGTTGACACAATGTACAACAGAATGCTACTACTGCAGAGCAGTGAGTGGTACAGTCATGTGAGTCGTTTCAATCTATTTGGCCATGGGCTACTAGCTGGTAGCAAACTTTTTCTTCCCACTTAGCTTTCCATCCCCCCCACTTCATGTTCCACTCGGCTGGTATAGTAACTATAATTATATGGAAAATGTTTAGCCTCGGCATGCACTGAGCTAACCCATGCACTGAGCTAACCAGGCTGCTTGATACGCAGGGTGTTTTGTATCAGTTTGTGCATAATTCATTCCTACAGGCCTGAAACTGAAACAACTTTGCTACAGCAAGTGGTGCTGCTGCTACACGACACTCCTGCTGGTGGCAGTGTTGCTGGTCCTTCTGCTCATCGTCCTGTCCCAAGTACCACGCTCGAGATACGTGCATCCCCAGAACGTGTTCCAGGACAGTACAGCTGAGTTGCAGTTTGATTACTTGCCATGGCTATACCATGCAGAAATGGCACTATCAACGTCAGGTTGTTCACCCCACAGCGGTTCTAGTTGTTCACTCCAGGGGCAACTCTACATCATCAAAAACATTGATTGCAGTAACCTTCCAAATGTAACCACCGATTTTGTGACGTCTCAAGTTAATTTTGTGTATATGCGACCAGGATCGACCATGAACTTCACTGTGACTTCGACTGCAGCTACCCAAGTGTGGATCTTACCTGATTACAGATATTATGAATATATCGACAACCAAAAAGATTTCAACTGCCAACACCCTCCATCAGGAGCGCATTGCTTTGAGGCTTCAGAATATCGGAACAAGTCGTATTTATATTCGGTCACACAGCCAGCCTACTATTACATCAGAAATTATCTGTCCAGTATTACTAGCATCTCTTACAACAGGGTTCTCTTCAATGTGACAGCTGTTCTTCACTTGGCCTCTTCCTATAAACTGTCAGCATCACAATTCACCACAATCTCCTTCAGGAAACTATTTTCATTCGAGAAAACGTGTGTGTTGCTGAACATTCCTTCAAATCCTTCGTATGTTAGTGATATAGCAGTACTGGTTTCTAATGTTGCTAGGGGAGAGGATGTTCTTGTTTTCCCAGCCGTAGTTCTTTTCATCTGCCTTGTGTTCTTTTTCATATTTATTTGTGTACATGTTTATGGCCACAGAAATTGTATGGCATAAACAACTTCTTTATGAACAATGAGAAGTGTACATTGAGCAATTTGCAATTGTTTGTGAAATTCGGTAATAAATTATTAGACTGTTATAAGATGTCACTTGGTAAATTACGCACAATTATATGGATCAATTTCCTGCATGTAGCCATATGAAAATAATGAGCTCATATTAGCCTTTTAGCTATAACCCAATTCTGTCCCTTCTGGTCATGGTAATCGATCTTTCATGCATCTAAATGTTTAGTGAATAAAAAATTATACTTGAACGTTCATTGCAGTATTTGTGAATAGTTTATGAAAGCCGGGTTAATCGATCATTCCCATCCAATACAAATAAGGAAAGAGTCTTATATTAAACTGCTTGTGAGCCTCGTGTGTATGTTCTGGGTCTGGGAACGAGACTTGGGATGCCCACGAATCTAAGCTATTCAATGATGTAATTCAAAGTATAGATCGATACCGTATAAAGTATTTCTAGTATTTGTGTTATAACATCTATGACCCCAGTAGGGTCACATCGACCCTCCATGGCAGGGAATGAGTGCAGGCTTATAAGGCACGTATAGTAACAAGCCACAGAAAGTACAGGACTTGTTCATGCTTGTTAGACTCCTTTAGCTACCTAGCCTCGCTCCCACGACCCATACGATTTTTGGATGGGGCCTGGGAACGAGGCTATCCTTTACAAAAGTGTAACCTAGTAAGTAGTTATACAATATGCAAGACTTGCCATATATCACTAATAGTTAGTAGATCGATGATCATCTATTGCACATGATTCCTTTGCTGGATTGGGGTCTAGTGATGTACACTGTCAAGGGGATGAGCGTGAGTCGGTACATGTTACATAATAGCTAATCGATGGTCATGGTATTATGAGAATGAGTCCAAACAGCATGGATCCAGTATCATGACAACAGTATAGGCTATAGAAAATGACATCATCACACAAAATGAAAGTCAACAACTTGTATCACCCAAACACAGTTTCAGAGAACTTTTACGTAGTTGCATGTTTTGGCTGTCAAAAGACGGTTCCTTCACATGCTCAAGCTTGCTGTTGTTGTACACACACATGCTCACACACTCACAAACCCTCCTCCATCCTTCACCCACCACACACACACACACAACTACACTCCACAACACATAACCATGACGACACACACATGCACTGCAAACACACAACACACATCTGCCCTCATTCCAAGTGTTTTTAAAGTGCATGATATCTTCTGAAATGCATGTTGAATGCTTACACATGCTGTGGTAACAATTGACAAGCCATCAATCACTAATCATCCCACAGAAACCTCTCATCCTTGAGAAGCGTTGCTAACCGCACGTTGTACGGCTGATGAAACAATCCAAGATATCTGCGAGTGACAGGTGACATCGTAAATTTGTCTCGGTACTTCTCGGACACAATCCAACTATTAGCATTCGTCTTGACCAAATTCTCGATATGGTAGTCAAGCACCTCTTTTGTGAGAGGAGCAATCTCCAAAAACTTCCAAACTTTAACCATAACACTGAATGGGTCACCAATTAGGTCTTCCATCCTCAAAAACAAAAAACTGCTCCTTGGTAGAATGCTCAACCACTTCACTATGTGGAAGTAGTACAGTCCGACACCAACCCTTGCACCCCGGCAAGCAGAGTATATACCGTCCTCGCTATTCGCTCTCATCACACACGCAAACTCAGAATTACCATTCTGCAAGCAGTCTTGGAAGTCATCCAAGACCCTCATAGAATGATTGTGGAATATTTCTGAAGCACGGAGGACAGTTTCCATGGGAATATTATACGATATATTGTGGTTATGTCGGATTTTCCAACGTGATTTGGCACAAAAGTACCAATAGTCAGACCACAGTCGTTCCACTGGGTTTCGCATGATTACAATATACTTGGCATCAGGTAAAACTTTAGACAAAAGAGTCGGCAAAATGCACACGTCTTTGTCTAGTGACACTCCAGTGTCAGGGCTGGCGAATATTGTAGACGCACTGCCGTCAATGATTAATCTCTTCTCAGAAGTTTCAATTTCATTTGCAGCAGGTTTGCAGTGGAACAAATAGTGAAGAACGTCCAGTTTTTTGTACAGAGGATCTGCTGTTTTGACGAATTCTCTCCAGAAGTTACCTTCCTTTGAATATGGCTTAGCAAACAGGGGATGCGTGCTGATAAGTGAGTACAAGAACGTCGTTCCACTCTTGGGAAACCCAGCCAAATAAACGTTGGGGACGCAGAAGAACTGACTGACAGTACTGTTTCTTAGCCTGTGAGGACTTCGAACATTTTTCATAAGAATACGATTCACCAGCGTGGAAGCTTGCAAAATTGTAAATTTCTTCTTTATACCTCGCAGGTCATTCCATGCTGTAAGCCACCTCTGAGCCAATGAAGTATATACACTGAAGTCCGCATGCCAGCAATACGGGTGTTTGAAACTGTGGGGTACGAAGGTGTGCCAAGCATTCAACCCTGCATCAACCTGGTTCTGATAGAACTCGGAAGAATTTCTGCTTCCTGAGAGCATACCGGTGCAAACTTCAAGATCCTTCTGCATTTGAAATTCCAAATTTGGTGGATCTGTAGGACATAATTATGTGCACGCATAGAAACACTGGTGAACAGACTATACTCAGTACTGGTTTCCATGCCAGACTTTAAGCCTTTCACTGGTATAGGGAAACATCTGTCACTTCGGTGTTTTCAGTTAACGAAATCAACCCTTCATGCATTCAATGTTAGACAGGTTTAGTAAACACCTGATATAAAATCATTATTGTGCAAACATTTTGGCAACGTATAAGTATAAGTGTGATTGGTTTAATTAATGGCCATATTTCACAGAACTTTACCAGTGAAAGGGTTAACCCTATTCATACGGTTTAACCACCCATTTGAATGGCCGGTGCAATGTAATTCCTAAATCTGCAACCCAGACTAATAGAAAGCAGAGGTCGCGTGTGTATTGCAAAGTTTTGGCTGCCCAGGTGATTGAGATATTACTTACCAGTGGGAAGAATGTTGACCTCCGGGAGACTCGTAGAGGACTCACCACTTAAGCCTGTGGAGGGAGGGAGGCAACGGTACACAGCATCTATTTCTATACCATAGGGAAAGCTAACGGACACTAAATCTTGCCAGTAGAAATACTATAGTACTTGCTGTGTTGGAGGGTACAAAAGGTATTTGGAAGGTAACTAATTTTATCAACAACCACGATAGTATGCGGTCACATGAGTCGATCTGTGCTGGGAAATTCGAGGGGCTAGCCCGCTAGACTAGTGGAGAAGAGGGAAGTATCTGGTAAATAATCAGCAGTCAGAGTTGATACACAGCATTTTAATCTTGCAAACTTTGTTTCAGAACATGAATGCGACTGGTCAGTTACTGCTCCAACTTCTAACGTAAATTCAAACCAATCACTTAGTATATTAAAGGATGATGGCGAAGTAATTCCATCTCGAATTTGAAATCTGCTTGGCAACATGGCATTCTTTCCCTCATCAACACTGACGGCAGGACAGTAGCCGTGCATGGATCCGTGCTAGGATTGAGTTACACCGGATGCTTCCCGTTGGTATTCTTTCACCTCCACCGGTAAGTGAAGGGTCTGGGAACCAAGGTACCCATTCATGGCAGGAAGTTAGAAGACAGTAGGGGGTAACTTAACCTCATTCCCAGGCTCTCGGGCCTGGGAACGAGGCTAGGGGTAACTCAACTCTACCGTAACAATGTCCCATTGTATGGTTGGTTGTACAATAAGGTTCATTGTACATAGAAGGCATGCTAGAGTCATTCATTGCTTTCACATTGATTCACGACTAGCTACTAACTAGCTTCATGTGATGCACTATTAATAATTGCTACAACTAACCTAGCTTTCTCACTTCATCCAGATGCTGTGAATCAGATACTTCCTTGAACATGAAGAGGAAGGACAAACATGCGAGAATTGCCAAAAATACCAGAAAGAGCTGTATATTTTGGTCTGACCGAGAACACCAGAGCCACCTCAGGCCTCTACTGTGATTCATGACACATGCACACTAACTTACATGTCAGAAGGTTTAACCCCTAGAGGTCTTCACTGTAATTTAGTTTGGGTTAACCCGTCACGAGTCTGTACTTTCGATCGACAGCCAAAGAAAAAGGACTTGACGTGCTGACGAAAAATCACTATCGCTGTGCTAAGCCCTATGCTATGGACTTGAGAGTGATTTGAGCTTTCAAGTAAACAAATTGAGGGAGCTGTTCTGCATCTGCAGATAAAACGTAACCCTATGTACACTTTCAAACTCTGTCCCATGAATCACAAGTACATGTACTGCTCCTGCAGGTGTTGCAAGCTGCTATTCCTGCTCACCTCCGCCGAGAAGTAGACTGCCATGCCAGCTGAAGGTGTGGTCATGTGTGTGTAAGCAACCTGAATGAACAGCTTCCGGATTTGCTTTTTGTAGGGTGTGATGGCCTGGAAGCCGATGTCAGCCGGTTCTGATGAAGGAACACCAGCTGCCAGCCAAACAACTCCACTTGCACCTAACCTCGTTCCCAGGCCCACATGCGAAATGCGGAAGTGGGCCTGGTGACACTTGGCAAAATTCCTGTATGTGCTGAGCTCAGCAGTCTTGATTTCAGGTAGACTAATCACGTTCGTCCATTGCAAATTACAGCGTAGTAACCGCCAATAGTATACGGAAGAATGCGTATCGACTCCACCCCTTCCTTAGTATACAGTGTCAAGATTCGCCCATTAGCCCGGTCCAGTTCCAGTTGCCAAATGCCCCGCCCTTTCTCATGTCCAGTCTCATCTTTTAAGCGCATTCCCGAGGCTGTTTTCCCTGATCTGGAGACCAATCCATGGTGTTTCGCTAAGGTTATGCTGGGTTTGAAAGATACGCCTACTCGACATTTATCATCTACAGACCGCAAGCAATTTTGCTCAATTTGGGATACGCTTCCCAAGCAGAAGTTACAAAGAAGGAAAGAAGCAGTGTACGTGCAGTTGATGATGACTCAAATCAGGTGTATTTCCCCCTTTCCCTCCCTCTCCTCTCCCTTTCTGCTCCCCCTCTCTCTTCCTCCACCCTTTCCTAACAAGATGCAGTGAGTGCAGGCCTTCCTCAGTGAGCTTTATGTGTTCCTCACTGATGAGATGCACAGCGGCCTGAAGAAGGTACTCTTTTATTATACATTCCAATGCACTCTAATTAGTCTCAGAACCAGACCCTTCGCAAAGGGAGGAGGAAGGGTCTGGCCACATGTCTACATTCCAGTTGTCCCCACGGAATGCAATTATTCATGGGTAACTAACCAACTGCGATACTACACATACGGTCACAGTTGACCTGCTCGTTGCTCTCCGTCAGACACTCCTTAATAACACACCACGGCACAACAATTTGCCATGTCTTGTCGCCGATGGTACTGAAAGCCTAGAGAAAAATCATTTCCATGACGTCACTTGCAATCAACTCTTCTGATTTGAGGTCAACATTCTGACCTGGTCCTGGGGACAACTTGGATGTAAGCGCTCGAAGGGTGAATGTGGTTCTGAGACTGCAGTTCCTTTCACGCGTGCCCAGACCCTTCCTTTCCTCTCCATGCGAAGGGTGTGGTTCTGAGACATCTACTACATCTACTACATCTACAATGCTGACTTCTGGGCCTCCGTTGTTGGCAAGAATGACGAATAGCCGCCTGGTTAGCGGCATACTCGCCGATCGTTGCTGCTCAGTGAACTTGACATTTGTCGTACTTCCCCGCTGAGTCTCGTTATCATAGCAGGCTAACGGGTGTAGACGTGTCCACTGGAGTCTGTAAGGTTTGATAAGACTCGGTTTGCACTTTCTTGCAATGGAATTTCATTCCAGAATGACACACACATGCAATGTCAACATTCTTGTTTCTGGTTGCCTTGGAAACTGCCAACCAAATTCAGGCCATGTACAGGCTTTAATTATTGACTTGTGCAGAACAGTAGCATTCAGTTCTAGAGTGGTGCATGGTCTTGTACATTTCACCAGGAGCTTACGAGTCACTGAAGGACAGAGCTGACCACGTTAGAGAATGTGTGCACTCTTGTCAGACTGATGTCACCTTGGTTACTATTTACTATGATGTAATGGTGAATGCATAATTAGAACTGCAGTGTAGTCACATGTAGCTATTCAGTCAACAGCTGTGGGTCAGTTATTCCAACAATGCAGTCCTCACAAAGCTGACCAGTCTCTCAGCTGAAGGTTAGGGAGAACTGGAGTAGCCCCTTTCTCCTGGTTTTGTGAGAGGGAGGAGCCTAGCAACAATTACAGTCAACAATTTTCTTTGCCAATTTAACATTAATTTTGTGGACCAGCTCATCCCCCTCCACCTCCCCTTTATTGGCCTCCCTCCCACTCCCTTCAGTTGCAATCCCAGTTCCGTGAATGGGCAATATATTATACCCCCTTATCTAATTGCTGTATTAAAATCACTTTATTATAGCAACCACAGAATGAAAGTGATTTGTCATTACCCCATGCACGCATGTGCACAGCAAGGGGTAGAGTGATTGCTTTGTCTGACAGCATGTCTGTCTAGCTCTCTATGGACACAAAAAGTAATGAGCAGTTAATTTGGAACACTTACAGCCGTTTATTCCTACGTTACAGCACACCAGGGGTAAATGCTCTACTGGGCACATCTTGTAAGATGAATGAACTATTAGGTCAATAAATCCCATGCCAGTCTATATACCAACAAGTCTCAGTTACCTAGGAGCTGTACATATCAACACAGTGTCTTAACTGTTTGCAGGCTGGGCTGTCCTTTCCTGATATCTGAGCTGCACCAGACATTCTCACCCTCCACTGACCTGGTGTACCTCCCTCAACTCACAGCAGCCATATAGAACGTGTCTAGACTCCAAATACGAGTAATTTTGTGTATGCAACAATTCATACTCATGTGTACATAATAAGAACTGATGACAGTAGAGTAAAATCACTTCAGCACAACTGAAGAGAATGGGTGAGTCAAAATGTATACTTACACTGTTCTGTACCTGACCTGACTTGACTTGAGGGATTTGGCTAACGAGGGCCTGGAGAAGGCAGAGCCTATGGATCTAGGTCCCCTGGGACCAACGGCTTTGCTTCCCCTCCAAAGGATGCGGTGTGAACTATATTTCAGGTGAAACACCTATAATCACAGGCTATTTGGCTAGCTGGTATATACTGACAGAAATGTGAGAAATCCTCTGCCTGCTTGTGGGTGGGGCTGCATGCATGAACTCATTCAGGTCGAAATCCTAGCTCTCAAGAAAGCACAATGATCTATTGATGATTCATTAGCTACCATCCCATTTACATGGATAATATTATAATTGGTCTGCTTGCAGGAAATATAGCTAGGTGTAGGCATAGACTATTATAGTCCCTAGGGACCATAATTATTATCTATGGTGTATATAGGTACCGGAAATGTGTGCGCATCTAGAACTTGCCCTGGCTCTATATCCCATCACCCTGCTTCCTGCCGGATCAATAACACCGTTACGCTATAGCGCTATAGCTACGGTAAAGATGACGTCATGACGTACAGCCTCATAACGTGTGGGTGGGGCTGAGGAATTTGCTGGTTATGCGAACCATAGATAATAGAGAGACTGTTACTAAAGTATCTGTGCATGGGCAAACCGTAGGATCTATAGCCCGATGCAGCGTCTTGTTGATATTGAGATCGATCAAGAGTTTCAGCTCCACGCCTGTTATCGTAACGACTTTTTCCTCTTGCGAACGAAGATTCTCGTGGACGGAAACAGCACGGAGATCAGATCTGTTAAAGAAGGAAAATATGAAGGTCTAGTTCTGAAGGTCCGCCATTCTGGTACCACAAGCAGCACGAAGCTCAGGTCGATCGCAAGCGCAATTTCACCGATCTTGAATCGGTGCGGTGTCTACCATGTCGACACGTTCTATTACGAACAGTCTCCGCTCTTCCATACTGTGTTCACCTCCGAGTCATGTTTGAGAGAATTCCTCCTTGCGATGGGAGAGGTCAAGTATGCCTTGGAGATAGAGCTTCACTCTCTTCTGTTGCATGATCTAAATCTAAAGAGCATTCAGTGTCGTGTACCAGAAGCAGAATCACCACTGGCACAACAGTTAACCATCGAAGTCCAGCCCGAGCTCTTTCTAGTTTCACCTAATCAGCTAAATGCAATGGGAGCAGAGCTCCATGTCGTAACGGTACAAAACTACTCCGACCTTCTCACCCACTGGAAAAACAGCAAGCTGTTTGACTTTGCTTCCCTGTACCAGGAGGAAGGTATAAACTAGTGCAAATGATACGTATAATACATGTCTGTATGTAAGTTGAACATTCAAGAGTTTGCAACTCCAAACTACTGCTTGCATCTCAGTGGTGCATTGTAGAAGCTTCTACATGTAATGTTACCTGGGACTGTTTGATTGTGTGGAGTTGAGTTTCAGCTGCATGATGAAGATATAATTATACATGTACATGGAATTATCACATGTAGCCAGCAAAGATGACCATGAAGTTTCTTGTATTTGATGCTGTCGTTGATCAGAAGTGGGTCACATTATGCAGCTAAGCCCTGGCCATATCTCATTCAGTTATACCCCTGAAGTTCAGAAACAGGAAAGAGGGCATTCTGATCATTGTTTTGCCACGCTGTAAAAGCTGGAGTGGGAGTAAGCAACCATAGCTAGTGTACATAGACTGCGGATTGCCAACTGGAGTGGGATGATACCATTATATAACCAGTAGCTACCTATTGCTGTGTGCTCACGTTTAGGAGTGGACACACTATAGTCTTATGTTTTACATTAGCAATTCACTCAATCCTTTTTGCAGCTAAGGCTCCCCAAATTATGCTGCAGCCAACAAGCAAGAAAGATATTTCGCCAGGGAAGGCAATCACCTTCACAATTGAGGCCAGTGGAACAGAGCCTCTGAGCTACCAATGGCAGCGAAAACTAGCAGGGAAGGGGGCTATGCGGGATAAGTGGCAGAAACTCACCACTGACCATAGCACATTCCAAGAGGTGGAGGCTGGACTGAAGGTCGCTAGTGTCCAGGCATACACTGCAGGGTACTATCGGTGTGTGGTCTCCAACACTGCCGGAAGTGAAACATCACAGACTGCTAGCCTGTCTGTTGGTAAGATTACATAATTAGCTACAGTGTGTGCTTTGAATGTGCCTACGAGTCGTTATTGCCTACAACATATAGGCAACACTGATGGTTCACTGATGCTTTTCCATATCCAGCTCCTGAGTTAGCTGACCTTGTGAAAGAGCTTGAGGATGTCAATGATTGGTTAACGTTTGGCATTTTCCTGGGAGTAAAAATGCCAATACTGGAAGCCATCAGAGCAGATTATCAAACCACTAGGGAGCGACGTACCCAGATGCTCTATGAGTGGCAGAAGAATGTGATTCCCACATGGTCTGCTGTTGTCCAGGCATTGGTGGGAATACGAATGAGGTCCCTGGCTTCTGAGCTAGCACGGAAGCATGGTTAGTTGAACAGTATAATATGCTTCATGCATGTCATCATTCATGTGGTATGGCAACTTACAATAGCTTGTGCTGTGTTATCATGCAGCAACAGTTCTTCCCAAGTTATCAGACGATGAGCCTATGGAACAGGTGAACATCTTCACCCAAAATGATGAGGTAAGAAGATGAATATACAGTGACTTGGTAAGTTGGTATCATACTTCGTGGTGTCCTTTCGCAATTGTAGGCAACAGGATCCAAGCTGTTTAAGCAGATGCAGAAGTGCAGAAGTAACCATCAGAAAGAGCGGAGAAAGCTGCAAGACACTGAACAGCAATTGACACACTCACAAAAGTCATTAATAGCAGTGACTGAAAACGTTACCCAGATCCTCAGTCAGCTTAAAGAATTACGCAAAACTGTACAAAAGATTGCCCTACAGAAGAAGTTCATTGAAATAGAGTTGCAATCCAAAGAACAGGTGTGCGGACTGCTGTCTGAGGTTAAGAGAAGAGATGAGGCAATCAATACCTTGCTGGAAGAGAAGATCAAGAGAAATCTGGAAGATATTGAAAAATTGGAGAAGGAATTAAAGAAGAAGGAGTCTGACCTCGAGTCTGCCCACCAAGAAACTCGAACAAGACAAGAGGAACTGTCACAAGCTCGCGCAGAACTGAAAAGGAAACATGAAGAAGTGCAAAAGATACAGCAAGAATATGAAAAGTTGAACTCTTGCTACGACATTGGAATGAAGCAACTCAGCAAGCTTATCCATCTCATGGCTGCTGACAAAGAGGAAATGCAGGTAACAACTACATAATTGTACGTGTATATTGTAGTTTATTTCTATTACAGCCTAGCAACCATGGCTGGCAAATTTTTATTCCTTGTCCTGTTCTAAATCCTCTCTAGCAACAACTGGTTGTTATGGCAGAAGAGTCAGAGAGCAAGTCACAACAGATTGAAGCCTGCAACCTGAACATATGTGAACTCACTGAAGTAGTTGAAGCTCTATCAAATACTCTACAGAAGATGGAAGCTAGAGCAGCTCAAGTTGAGCATGAACTCCAGACCTACCAACAAGCTTCAAGTACTCCGGAACAGCTGTTAGAGTCCCTTACATTGACAGCTCAGATTGTCGAAGTACAGTGCAGGTTGCAAGATGCTGAGTATCAGAAACAGCAAGCAGAATCAGAGAGGGAGGCTACAGTTCAGGGAAGGGAAGCCATGCAGACATTTTTGAAGATGCTACATGTGCAACTTGGTAAGATGTATGAACTGGTTTAGAGTTTAGGTAGAAGATTTATATCCATAAATTTTGACATACATGCATGTATCTATTTAGGTAAAATTGTTAGCTATACATTTATACGCACACTTTTAATTACTGTATTGCTGCAGATGAACCTCCCAGGGTCACTGATGAGCCTGAAAGCCTGATAGACGTCCATCCAGGCCAACCTGTGTCATTCACTGTCCACACCACTGGAACGGAGCCTCTAAATTATCAGTGGCAGTGGAAGCCAGCTGGGAGCAAGAAATGGCAATTGTGCGATCTGGAAGGGTCGGATGGTGCTGAAGTAACCATTCCCAGTGCACAGAAGTCATGTGAAGGGCAGTACCGGTGTGTTGTTAGCAACAATGCTGGTAGCGAGATCTCCAGACCAGCTAAACTTGACCCGAGCAAAAGTTCTCATTGGGAATCGCCGGGGAACCACGATCGTATCGCGCGTAGCATCGTGATAGTATCGCGAAGTATCTACCGTGTGTATCGCGGAAGTACCGCGTGTATCGTGGAAGTACCGTGTGTACCGCGGGTCTTCCACGAGCGCCCTAATGTTCGCGCTTTCACGCGATTCTTGGTGAAAATCTTTGACAGTTCAAGAAAGCAAGGAGATAATGCGAGACGGAAATACACCAATGAACTGTGTTCCACAGAGGGCTACAGAAACACATTTGTAATTAAGTGTGTCAGCATTAATGGCCTTGATGATACTGGTAGCTCTACAAAGGTACAAGTGAGGTAAGTTGTGATAACTTTCAACAGACAAAACATTCACAATGGCTAGTACACATGTAGAGTTATACGTAACTCCATCACTTACTTCTAGAAAATACTGAATGATTCCAAACTGATTTTCGCCAAAACACACAGTATAACTGTTCCGGGTATGAGCACGACTATAATGAAGTGAATAATACACACTGTTTTTGAACTTTAACCGCCAAAATTTCCTTTCCCATTCAGGTATGAAATCACACACTGAATGAACCAACCCAGCCTCAGAACTGTCAAGTGAAACAAGTTGTGACTTTCCAATACACCACATATTATGGCTGTACTGCTTTGTTTTTTTTCCACACCTGCAAAGGAGATAGGCATGTATGTACATGTACTCACAGCATGCATGCATGCATCAGTGCTGTAGCAAGCTATTGCAAGCAGCATAATTTATTTTTAAAAGTCCAAGTGCGCCAGGCTGCATGCTTGCATCACCAAACTGCAAGGACCTTAAAATATCATTATGCATGCGCAAATACAGTTGCCATATACCGTCTGCTTTCTCCAGTTATTCTTTGTAGTACTGCTTGTCCAAATGGTGAGAGCAAGTTCCTTGCATACGGTAGGCTTTGCACAACTGTGAAACTGAATACCATCTGTGAAAATCAATTGCAAAAGGAACACAGTTACATCCAACATTTGTATTACAAGAAACATTAAACTTTACCTGCTCGGACATGTCTCGAGTACCATGGAATAGCTTCCGGATTACTCCATTTACACTCTCAAAAGGGAAGCATGAATAAGACCACAATGGCCCCCAATTTCTGACTTGTAGGACAAGGTGACGAAGTAAATGAACATTCATTGTCTGACCACGAAAACCTATTAAAGGGGCAAAAATAGTAGTATAGTTCAGAATGGAAAGTTTGAAGATGATTAACCAACCATAAAGATCTCCTGTATGCTGGCAGAACTCATTCAAAAGTATTTGTGCTTTGTGAAGATCTTGTTGACTGATGTTATTTCCAAGAAGTATTGCAATACCACACACCAGAGTGCAGTAATGAATGTAGTAGGTGGTCGGCAGAATTCCAATGAGTGACGGTAATGAGTAGAAAAGTAGCCAGTACTGCCACTCAGTCCCTGAATCAGAGTTACACATGGAGTATAAAAGAAAAGTTCAATCCTTAATATAATACAAGTAGCTGAGCTCGCTTCGCTCGCTCAGCTACTTCCCCCTCGTTCGCCTACGTGAGTAATCCGGTGCCGGATAGCTCTCTGTGCAGAGCTGCTGCTCCCCGCGCGATTCCATCGATCCGTTTCAACTGCTGCTGAGCTGAGTGAGCTCCCGGCTTGCATCCGCATCAGCTGCTGCTCGCCGCTTGCGTCCGCTTCAGCTGCTGCTCTCGATTGCGTTCGTTTCAACTACTTCCCGATTGCGTCCGCTTCGGCTGCTGCTCCCCGATTGCGTCCGCTTCCACTCTGCTCCCCGATGGCATCCGCTTCGTCTGCTGCTCCCCGATTGCGTCCGCTTCCGCTGCTGCTCCCTGCCAGCTGTTCTGGAAGATTCCAGCCATGTCCACTATTCCCGAACATTCTACACAGAGTTCGAGGTTCAATAAATAAATTAAAGTACGAAGGTCGCGTGTCACTAGTCTAGTCCCGCCCCACGAACATCCCACTTCCGTTACACACAGACAAACACACGGTTAAAATCTTAATGTATTGATATCTGCACTCCACCTTTCCAATGCTTCCTCTCTTTAAGGCTTCTTGGTGGTCTTCTTATGACGTCTGGGACTTTGATACATGCCAAATGCTCGTCCAAGAGCTTGGACTAAAAACAGTGATAGGATCATGAACACATAATAAAAATGGGACGTGCTCTTATTTATGCATAACAAACCATGCCACAACAAACCTTGTTTCCAATATAAAACTCTTTGTCATCATTGTTAGAATCCAACCACACAGTGAGCAGGGTTTTGGAAACACCCAGTAGTACGCAGTGAAGGTAATCTGTTACCATTCCCTTTACAATATCAAAACCCGGATGAAGGGCCAGTACAGGACAACCTTTGTACCCCATCACCTATAGTGATAGAAGAATATCACATGGCCATGCATACTAGGCCTTTGGAAATACCGTATATTCGCGCGTTATTAGGCACATGCACCTATACCTCCACCAGAAGCAAATATGTGGCTATAGCTATAATCCGAATTGAAGCGCACTTCCTATTCGAGGAATATCATTTCTTTATTAAGCACATCTTGCTTATAGCCACTCCGTAGGATCTAAAATGGTACAGTTTCTGGAAGAAAACTTCAGTGCTAAACAGCTAGCGAGTAGCTGGGACGAGTTGAACCTGCGCCTAACAGCGAATATGCGCCTATAAGTGAGCTGCGCCTAATAACACACGACTACGGTATGTGTGGAGATTTGTCTGTATGTACATATATTATAATCCTGCTCACAGCTTTCCCTTCTTGTACTGCGTCCTGGATTGCTTTATATGTATCTTCCCTGGATCTGATAGTGTTAGTTGTAGTAAATGGCCAAATTCGGTGTGTTGAGCATGAACCTTGTTCACCAGAGTCAGTGCAGACAGAACAGCCATAGGCTCCATTAAAAGCCTTCATATTTGAAACAAGAGCCCGGGCAGGAAGATCAGCAGAACAAATCAGGAGGATTGCTTGACACTTCAAAACTTTGCCAGAAGAATTTATGACTTGAATTCCTGTATAATATGACGTAATACATGTACTGTAGTGTCCGGCTAATATGCCAAGTAAAGACTAAGTGTGTAATTCTAAAATATGCCCCACCCCCTCCCCACTTTGGGCTGGATGTAGTGTACAAAATGGGGGGGCGTATTAACGGGACACTACGGTGTAGAGCACTCACTTGCAGATTAGCAGAGCTAATGCATACAGGAAAACAGTTACATATGGGTTGAAGTGAAAATCTTGTACCTTCCTTATATAAGTGGTTAAGTTGGTCCACAACTGGCCGAAGAAATGTCAGCATAAAAGGCTTCACTTTAGCATACCAGAGTCCAGCAAGAAGGAGATGCTTTTTAGAATACCTAAATTGAAAGAAAAATGGCATTAGATCACTTTTTGATACTAACTGTATTCATAAATTCAGATGTGTACCTCAAGTGAGGAGGAAGTTCATTAATGGCAAGGAAGACAGGCCAGATATTTGTGGAGGAAGATTTGAAAAGAGCAACTCCATCCGTGTTAATAGTAAACGACAAATTGGCAGGGTGAAGGTCTTTGGACAGAAAGCCCCCAGGTTTGCAAAGCTTTGCATATTCATATCCATCGTAAATATCACTGATTGTAGCTGAATTTGATGCTGGCCGAAGCTCCAATCCCTTGCAAAATTCAGCATCTGCATAATTTGCAAACATTTCAATGCTGCTAACACATAATGCACACACGCATTCATACCTTTGAATTTCTCCTTCAGCTGTGACTGTATATCAGCAATAACAAACTTTCCAACATTCACACTGCCACAGCTGCACCCACCAGATGAGGTTTGGAGTGGTGTATTGCATGCTGAACAGAAATACTTCAGCGAAGTTTTGATGTCAGGAAAGACAGCGGAAGAAAATTTACGTAGCTTATACATACTACTCACACCGTGATTTTGCTGTGGTAGGTGAGCACATATAAGCTTCAGCAGTGCATCAATTGCAACACCTGAAATCTGATAGCTGTATAAACATGTGTGGAAAGTGCATATATTATCACACGACCATAATACACTCCAAATAATTATCCTGGGAACCATGAGCAACTGGAAAACATGGAAACGTGGGAAAGGGAATGGAAACGGAAACTGGATTTTGGTAACTTTTGAACACAAATTACTCCTGAAGTCTGGAGAACACAATACACTATATATGGCAGATGCAGGTACGTATACTGCTAAGTGGAATATTTCATCACACCAAACTGTACATATCCCAGACTAGCAAAAACGTATAATTATACAAAGTTTCCCAGACCTCCCACCTGTAGCAGTTGAATGCAAACTGGAGGCAATAGGGGTATAGCTTACCGAAGAGCAAACTGTAGTACAAGTAAGAAGCTGTCAAATATTGTCAACTTTGCTCCACGGTACAAAGGAGTTGTAAACACATCATCCAGTGGCTCAGATGGGGTAGATTTTTCACTAGGACCAACGTCATGGCCATCATCACCATCATCTTCATCAGAGAGTGTTTCGTCCTCACTCAGGATGCCCTCCAGATCACTCCAGTCAGTAAATGAGTCGGAATCCGAGTCATGATCAGAAGCTGTCTCAGATGGTAGAGACAAGTCGGAGTAGCTGTCAACATTGGTCATGCTACTAAATACAGCTGAAGGCTGGGTAACGAAATTTTCCAAAGATGGATTTGATGGTACACCAGCAGTTGAGAGCATCTCTGACCCAATGCCGGTAATGTTCTCGAGGCTCAGGACAGATTCCTCAGAAAACTCCACGTGCTGATCCATTATGTCTGGCCGTGCTGAGCAGTCTCGTTCCAAACAGACCAACTCTCTTCATGTAGATTCCGGGAACGAGACTAGTAGACGGGTGCGTGCATCCTCGTTCCCAGGCCGCCTGGGAATTGAAAGCGACCAATGCATTTGCCACGTGGATTAGAACGAGCAAAAACTCGCGAAAACTGGGACGAGCAAGAAGAACGAGGCTAAGCTAAGATGTCGTCCCCTAGTGACCCAGATGGCACTGGTGAAGAAGATGTGGTCAACAAGCCGACAAGCTCGGGTAAAAAAAGAGCTGCTAGGACCAAGAGGGGATCGGGAACTGCCAGCACAACGGCGAAGAGACTCGCTCGTAAGACTACGCGAAAAATACCTAGTCGTTCACTTTCATGCATGCTTGCTTTGTGCATGATATTGTCAATGTCACTTTTGGGGGCTGGAGAGTCTGGTTTTACTAGTCGATCAAGTATACTCCTACATACTGGAGCCTCCAAGCGTATTTTTTTCAACCAACTCAAAAGTAATCAGAATATGTTGGCTAATTATACTAACTCTAGCATTGTTGAGAAGAAATGTGCTGTTATTTGCCGACTTTAGTGCTCTTTGCAGCCCACATCATAAAAAAGGCTTCAGTTTCTTTCCGATTTAACCTGTAAAAATTGTCAAATTTTCACCGGCAGTTGAGACGAAAACAGTCCGAGTCCGCTTCCAGGAGGGCGCTGAAACAAAGACTTATGCCATCCAATGGACAGAGTTACTGAATACTGCTGAAACACCCTTTCTGTCACTGAGTGAGCTTGTCCCGGGCACGGAGGTTCTTGCTCCGTATTACAGTGACCTGGGAGACAAAATTAATTATTCCTTGGCAGTGATTGCCGGAAGAGGCCAAAAGAATGGTGAGAATGTGTTGCTATGTAGGCCGAAGATGGTAATTTACATTGAACACCTCTTCTAGCTTCTTCCCTCTCTTTCTGTCATTCCTAGTTGTCAATCACACGAATCACAGGAAGGGTTACTAGCTAGCTATATAGAGCTGTGTGCCAATGCATTCAGGTGCTCAAAACAGAAGGGACATAATAGGTTCCTATGGTTCCCATTGCCCATCTAGGTGGACATTGACGTCACTCACCTGCGTATTAAAATATAAGTGCCCACTCTGTTTTTGCATACTGTAAGCGTACTGTTACAGCTTTAGCTTACAGTATGCTTCACTTGCCAGCTGGGCAGGATACTACATGCCTGGTAATGTGTAACATAGGTCACCAGTAATTGCAATTCACAAGTTCAATTACGAAAACATAACAGTGCAGCACTTCCAGCAGATTGCCTTGACCTCATCAAAGCTGTGCACATGAATATAATTATGTGGTCAATTGTTTTTATTCAGCCATGCTGCCCATTAGCCTCCTTCCCAGGCTCCCCACTGTGCACATCAATGTGGGGGAGAACCTGGGGGAGAGCCTGGTACGCATTCGCACATGACACCAAGGTGCAGACGTCACCATATGTATGGATACAGCAAGTTCGTTATGGCTATGACATCGGTGTGCCATGTATCATGTGCGAAGCATACCAGGCTCTCCCCTGCCTTACTTTCATCGACCTATCGGGAGTGTAATAAGCAGTACCTGAATGATGAATTATGATTAATAGTCACAAGAGGTGTTTTTTCCCTGTTATACATGTACATACATAGTGAAACGTACACCAAAAGCAACATCGCCTGTGAAGAAGAAGAAGTCCAAAGAGAAGGTATTTTTAGCACAGTATTTATCTGCCAGACATGCAGACGTTGACAACATCCTATCTTTTAGGTGCAGCAGGAAACTAACATAAACCTGAGCAAGGAAGTTATGGACATCCTTGGACTATCAAAGTTGGGTACTTCATCGTGCACATCAGCTCAGCTTCCCCTATCTCCACCAAATGCTCCAAACACACCAACCCAGCTTCCTGTCTCTCCGCCAAATGTGCAGAACACACCGGCCCAGTTTCTCCTCTCTCCGCCAGATGCGCAGAACAAACCGGCCCAGTTTCCCCTCTCTCCGCCAGATGCGCAGAACACGCCGGCCCAGTTTTCCCTCTCTCCGCCAGATGCGCAGAACACGCCGGCCCAGTTATCCCTCTCTCCGCCAGATGCACAAAACACACCGGACCAGTTCTCCCTCTCTCTGCCAGATGCGCAGAACAAATCGGCCCAGTTTCCCCTCTCTCCGCCAGATGCGCAGAGCACGCCGGCCCAGTTTTCCCTCTCTCCGTCAGATGCAAAAAACACACCGGCCCAGTTCTCCCTCTCTCCTCCAGATGCGCAGAACACACCGGCCCACTTTCCCCTCTCTCCGCCAGATGCGCAGGACATGCCGGCCCAGTTTTCCCTCTCTCCGCCAGATGCGCAAAACACACCGGCCCAGTTCTCCCTCTCTCCGCCAGATGCACAGAACACACCGGCCCAGTTTCCCCTCTCTCCTCCAGATGCGCAGAACACACCGGCCCAGTTTCCCCTCTCTCCGCCAAATGCGCAGAACACACCGGCCCAGTTCTCCCTCTCTTCACCAAATGTGCAGAACACACCGGCCCATGGCCAGTTTCCCCTCTCTCCTCCAAATGTGCAGAACACTCTGGCCCAGTTTCCCCTCTCTCCGCCCAATGAACCAAAAAAGTTGGCCCACTCTCTTCGCACATCAAGCGCATTCACCCAGCCCTCATCTTCACTGAATCAGCCACCCATACAGGCCCAGCTTATACCCTCTCCTGAAAGTTATGCATCATCTCAGACACATGACTTTAGTCATTCGACTCCAAGCTCATTTGATATGCCATCAATGTGGAACTTTCCATTTCGATATCCATATCAGGTATAGTACAAATGGGAATTGAATGACTGTTAATTGCTGGAAGGACAAGGAATTAATAGTACTTGTGATCTTCTGTTTTGCAGGTTGATGATGATAATTCATCAGTTCATTCATCAGTTCACTCCTCAGCTTCACAGGTAACTTAGAATCATTAAAGATAGTGGTTATGTAGTACCCTTTACCTTGTTATTATATGAGTCACTCCACAATAGGTTAGGTTTCAAAATACTGGGATGGAGGTCAACAAGGCAAGTTACTATAATTTGGATGCTGAAAATAAGTGCAATACATTTCATTGTTGCATGGATCTCTGAAAATTGACCACTTTACATAAAATTTCATTTTTGTAGTCGTTTAGTTTCACAGCTGTTTCATGACAATGCTACACACAGGAAGCCTGCCTGCCTTGCACATAAGTAGTGCAGAAATAATTAGGCGGACTCCAACAAGTTTACTAGTAACTGGAATACCATGCATGTGCGTCAGTATCGGCAAAAGCTTCCACTGGCTATTGCGCCACTATGAGTTCATTTCCTAAAATTTCATTCCATGTTTCAAGGTGGTCAGGTTTTGCAGATCCAGTTGCGTAACTGCCATGGCTTTATATTTTATCTTGTGCATTTTTGCAGACCTTGGAGTTGATGCAGGCCCAACTCGACCGTATGGAAAGGAAATTTGATCGAATAATAACCAGAAAGAAGGAGATGCACTCTCGTTCACCTACCCCTCTCAACCAGCTGCAGTCCGTGTCTGCAGTCTCTGCAACACCAACACCAACACCTACACCCATGCCAACAACACCTAGTACGTATGTAACAGGTACTATCCTTGTTCCCAGGTCTGAGAGCTAGGAGGAGAAAAGGGCCTGGTTTCCACTGTTTGCACATGTGCTTAATTATCTGTAACAGAAACACATATTCCTAAGGGGGAGGGTGCAAATGAGATAGCTATGTAACCTAAGCAATAAATTGCTATCAGGAGTCACGTGAGCACTAGTGGAAGTTCATGAATATTAATGATTGCATTCAACGGGTTAACTGTATGGGCCACATAATGTTTAGCATCCACTTTGATGTCATGAGTGTACAAAAATAAACTAAACGTCCGTGGTGCCAGTGGAATTCCATTGCAATTACATGTCCAAACAGTGGAAACCAGGCCTTTTTTTCCTCCCTGTCTCTGGCCTGCAGCTGGGTACGATGCTATGTCATCAGCTGCATGCATGAACAATCAATGTACCTATATTAATGTCCTGTATTATTCAGTTAACCTATTGTCAGAATGAAAATGCTATTTCTGTTTTGTGTGCTGCAGATGATGGATGCTTTTTGGGGATTAACCCAAATTTCCAAATATTCATAAAAGGACTAACTACACAGAACCGTACAGAAATTGAAGTGGGGGCAGAAGACGATGTTGACTTAGCCAGGAAACTATTCCTTGCCATATTCAAGAGGGAGCTCAGTGAGGAGCCCAACAACGTATACTGCACAAAAGTTGATGGCAAAAAAATATTGAATCCAACTTTCCTAACTGCTATTCGTTGTAAGTCTCAAAGCTAATCCTAAATCTATGAAGTTGGTACTGCAATCACATGCATGCAATATTTCCTTTAATTCTACAGACCACATCCACTTCTATTTCAAGAGGCCTGCATCAGACCTCATGGGGGCTTCAGAAGCTAAACGCTGGAAATCGATACTGGGGAAGTTGAATGACCGCATTCGCTACGAGCGACGCAAATGAACCTTTCAAGTATTGAACTTCAGTTTTGTATTGTGTTGTGCATGATATCATGCAATCTTTTTCAATATTTTTGTGTTTGCAAAAATGCTATCACACGCCATGTACGTACCGTGGCGTACCGCGGTACGTGACGGTACGGTACGTGCATGGCGGTACACTGTATCGTCGCTACCGCCTGATCACCGCGGGAGTGGGGAATCGCGCTACAGACTCCCGCACGCTCCCACAATACCACTGCAATTCGCGCTTTTCCCTCGGTGTCCAGTTATTTCTCGCCGCCTTTCGTCGTCTCTCACGGGCTGCCATGGTACAACGCGATCTACCCATGAGACATTTTGCACGGGCAGGTTAGTTGAAGTTTGGCTGTGTTTATTTCACTATGTATATATGGGTGCCTTTGCGGACTATACTGGGAATTCGCATTTGGTAAACTAGCAAGATTCTGATGAAGTCCCTTTATTATGACAGTGTTCAATTTGTAGAGAAGCTGTAAACACCAAGAAGCTTGATTGCAGTGTTAGCCATCCACCACGGTCGTGCATGCAAACCAGATGGAGACTATCCTACACTACGGCAACTGCTGCTTCCTAGAATGCATGCCGCGGTGCTCCACTGTTAGGCTTGCCAGCAGCAACTTTGGGTGGTTATGCTTGCAGCGATTGTTGAGTGTGTAGTGTTCATATCTCCTCTGGAGCTGGAGGCTACATGTATGTACGTGTGCAGTATCTAGCTAGCTACATGTTGCAAAGCCTTCAAGCTAATGCTGTTGATCAATGAGATCCAGAATTCTGTGCAATTCCTGGTTGGCCTGCATGCTCCAGCGCTCATGCATGCTGCTCATAATATAATAGCTTATGAGGAGCTCTAGCTCTGTTGTGAGTAGCTGTGGCTATGTGTTGGACTTGTGTAGCTTGGCTGTTATGAACTGCCTAATTGGCTATTCAGTGCCAGCCAGCCAAAGAAAAGGTGAGTCTTGTTAGTATTCAGTCCTAGGGCTGTCTGTAATCATTGGACTTGACCACTGGACTGGACTACTGAACTGATCTTTAACCCCAAAATAGCACTCAAAATCTGTTGAAGTGATGAAGCCGTGATAGTAGCACATGCATGTTTGAACTCCTGAACTTCATGAGGAGACAAAGTGGTTGACTACTAAATTCCCATCAATTTAATGGGTTTGAGTGCCATTTTGGCCCCAGGGCAAAGGTCAGTCCATGCACTAGTCCAGTCAAGTGGTCCAGTCAGTGATTAGCTACAGACATCCCGGCCGGTCCTAGCTAGTTGGATGGCTCTGTGCACAGCAAGTTTCCATTAAGACGAACTGTTCATGGTGGTAAATTTTCTTCTCTTCCAGATGTTCCTCCAAAGTGAGCTACAAACACCTCTGAAACTGAGATGGCGAAAAGGAAGAAGCATGCTGTGGGAAATGACGGAGTACCCCAAGACAGTCCAACTTCACAACAATCTCTACATGGGAGGGGGAGACAGTTACAGTACCATCAGTAGTATCAGTGAGGAGTGTACTGTACTACAGTATGAGTGTTCTACTGACAGCTGGAGCAAGCTACCAGAATATCAATACTACTTCTTTGGGATGACAGCAGTAAATGGGTTTCTCACACTGGTGGGTGGTCTGGACAGATATACTCCTTACAATGTGACTAACAAGCTTGGAGTGTGGGATCCATCCTCACAGCAGTGGACACAGCCGTACCCACCAATGATTACACCTCGTAGCAGACCAGAAGTAGCCACCTACAACAGCTACCTACTGGCAGCAGGTGGGAGGGATAGTGGCGTAGAGCTAACCACCGTGGAGATACTGGATGTCACAGCTAGTGAGCAATGGTTGACCGCCACACACCTACCTGTATTGTGTGACCTCAAGACATCAGCCATCTTACATGACAACTGGTACATCATCACTGAGAGTAAACAAGTCATGTATACCTCTCTACCTGAACTCTGTACTACCCCACAAACTGTTACCATGTCCGCCACTAACACGACACCTGCACAATGGCGTCATCTACCTGACTCACCGCTGGGAGCCTCTACCGCCATTGCCCTCCATGGATCACTACTGACTGTGGGGGGTTGCCATGACAACACTGCCAGCGCAGCCATCCATCTCTATCGCTCAGAAACCAACTCATGGACCAAGGTTGGGAACTTACCTACACCACGATACTCTTGCTCAGTTACTCTACTACCGAGCGGTGAATTCCTGGTTTCAGGAGGACGCAATCAGCAAGATGAACTCACTACTCTCGTGGACATAGCTACTATAAGGCCATGCAAACTACATCGTTAGTTTCTTGCCCACCTCCTAACAAAGACAGAAGCGGCCAGGAGATAAAATTCTTAATTGCATTCTTTGGTGAAAAATGCAGCATGCGGGCATGTCAGCTTAGAGTCATTCCGGCAGGGAGGAGAAACTAATATTGTGGTTTGTGCTGCCCATTATTTAATTTATTTACGTGGCCCAATTATTCCCCTAACACGAGTGTCATATTTAATAACTTTGTCTTTGTTCCCTGTTTTCCTTCATGTAGTCTTCTCATGTCAATAATTGTCTTACGTGTACATGCTTATACCGGGGTATTATTATTTTTGCATTGTCGGCCCACGTCCCATTGGTTGATTGGAATGGTTAATTTGATAGTCTTTTGCACTGCAGCTCTGACCTTCGAGCATGTGCATACGTGGAATACAATAGGTTGGCGTAGCTGATCAGGTGCATTGTACCACTTGTACAACTGAAACCAATCTAGCTGCTAACCAGCCTGAACTGCATGAAACCTGCCGTACTGTTAAACAGCTTTTCTGAGTGCATTTCTACACTCTGGCCAAGCCTTTTGTGCTCTGAATTCTCAGGCTTACACTCTTGCCCTCCCTCATCCTGCTATTTCAAGTACAGTGCCCCAAATCAGTGAAATCACACCATGGAGTTAGTTAGTCTACAGTCACCAGCAGTCTAGCAGACCTGACTGTCTGTTTTCATTAGGCAAACTTTAAAATGATATCAGCTTATAACTAACTACTAATACTCATATGGCTTCAGTTTGCTTCAGTTTCATGTAGCTATAAGGGCTGATTCAGAAGGGTATCAAACCTATATTTATATGAAAAAGCATGTAATGAGATGTTATGGATAGTAAAAGTAAAAGGGTTCCTTTGCTGTTCTGCTATCCCAGTGGCATAGGAGCATGAAATCATTGCCATGCTCCAGCCTGATATAAACATTGTCCCCAGATAGTTCATTAAACACTGTCTGTGTGCATCACATTTCTACGGGCATTCTCAAGAAATGTAGTTTTGCAATCATGTAACGCTGATAGATTTCTCTCTTGTTACCATGGTGATAACACGGCCATTGCCATGCTGACAATTACATCTTCTAAATTACCTCAACAGAATCATTATTATGCAGGCATGTTGCTGTATGCATGGCTACAGCAGTGTGCTGTGGAGCACTTAAGGACCCTATATACTTATCTCTGGCCTAGAGTTAGCAGATGCAGACTTGTGGAAGAGGATGTGAGAAATGAGAGAATACATTTCCATGAACAGCAGAATGCCCCTTACCACAATACAATGATCTGGGTACGTGAACTAACCATTTTATGTGAGGCTTCTTGCATAAATGATTTAGCTATAGGGGATAATGGGTTTTTGGTAATCTGCTTTCCCCATTGCAAGACGTTTGCAATCTGCTGTATGCAGATCTAGTTACAGTACTACATCTGCTATATACATCTGCAAACAACGTAACATGCTCACTAATCTTCATCATACTTTGTAATAGGATGGTCCACTGTGGTATTTGGGATTAATGTAATAGCACACGAGCAAATGCGGTCAGGAAGTGTAAAATAGCATGAGGTGAAACAATTGCTTTCTCCACTTCATGATCAGCAGTGCTCCATTTTCGACCCTGTATAGGCTGCCTAGCAAGCAGGTACTGCAACGCGTTACTAAGCTAAGAATTCACCAATCAGCTTTCGATTATTACAGCAGTACCTCAAGATAAAGTGTGTGTTACTAATCTGATTGGTTAAACCATGCAAGCAGTATATCAGAGATTAATGCATGTACTGTGTATAGTATAGCTCTAGAACTATTATATTGTAGGTTTTATAGATGTAGGATAGGCCATCATTGTCCATGGAGACATCTTCAACATAACTTCTGCTGTTAACAGTTACTTCATTTATAAATGTACTGGTTGCATATTTCAGTATACGTAGCTCTGCTACTCTTATTTCTTGTTTGCCTTGGCATAGAATGCCCTAATTGTGTACTTAATAAGTCATGAATTTAGTAGTATGATTCGTGAATTTAATTATGGCATAGAGTGGGCGTGGCACAACCTTACTCGTAGCTGGCTACATTGTGGACAGGTGAGTACTATATAGTAATTCTATCGTGACTATTGTGTCAAACTGCATGATACTTCGATGACCTCCCCAAATCATGTCATTTAACTCATGCCTATGCCCTTCGGATCTCTGCCCTTAGGAGCATGGCACCTCTGTCCACTGCATCTGTAATTTGTCTTGTGGCTGTTGCAGCCTCTTCCTTTTTATCAAGAAGTGAAGCTCATTTCCAGAAGAACAAGAATGTTCTCTTCCTTGCTGTCGATGACTTGCGACCAGAACTGGGCTGCTATGGTCAAAATCTCATTAAGAGCCCAAACATCGACAAGCTGGCCTCCAGATCCATGTTGTTTGAGAGAGCCTACTGCCAGGTAGCTGTGTGCTCGCCATCCCGTGCATCACTCATGACAGGCCGACGACCAGACACAAACCATGTTTGGAAAATAGCTGCCGATGAGTACTGGAGAAATTACACGAATGCCACGTCTATTCCACAGTACTTCAAGGAAAATGGTTTTGTCAGCATTGGCATGGGCAAGTTATATCATCCAGGTGCTCCAAGCGGCGACGATGACTCTGCCTATTCATGGAGTCCAGAAGGCCTTCCTTATTTTCACTCCAAGAAAAGCGGAAACAAAACAGTGTCGTGGTTTTCTTTCAGTGGAATTGACGATGACCAACTGCGTGACGGTGACATTGCAGACCATGCTGTCAATGTGCTGCAAGAGCTTCGTCAGAACAAGAGTAACGGTGATGAGAGACCATTCTTCCTGGGTGTAGGCTTCCATAAGCCTCATCTTCCTTTCTACGCACCCTCGCGTTATTATGACCTCTACCCACCAGCATCCGAAATCAAGCTTGCAAATAATCCCAACCCTCCTCAAGACATGCCAGATATTGCTTGGAGTGCATGGGGTGAGCTTCGTCATTATAGCGATATAGAGAAGCTATTCAATATCACTAAATGCAGCACTGACGCTCAAGCTTCAATTTATGGCAAGGAATGTCGTGTGCCAGATGATATAACACGTGAACTAAGGAGAGCCTATTATTCTTGTGTCTCATACACGGATGCACAGATTGGACGCGTGATCAAAGAACTAGAGGTGCAGGGATTTTCTGACGATACAGTCATTGTCCTGTGGGCAGATCATGGCTGGCAGTTGGGAGAACACAATGAATGGTGTAAACATACAAACTTTGAGGATGCCACTCACGTACCATTTCTGCTACATGTGCCCGGTGTCACCGATGGTGGGATGAAAACACGGGGATTTGTGGAGCTAATAGACATCTTCCCAACCTTAACAGAACTTGCAGGCCTTGAAGTACCTCCCATGTGTCCAGAGGGTGACCGCAAACTTCTTACCTGTGTGGAGGGAAGCAGTGTTGTACCGTTGTTGAAGGATCCGAACCAAGCATGGAAGAAGGCTGCCTTTACTCAGTATCCCCGGCCAGCAGGAGGACTTCATACCATCCCAGGTCATCCACCCTTTGATAAGAATGAACACGAGGAGAACGTAATGGGATACACCATGCGAGTGGATCAGTATCGCTTCACTGAGTGGGTGCGCTTCAACCGCACAACAGCAGTTCCCAATTGGGATGAGGTCTGGGGCACTGAACTCTACAACCACACACAACCAACTGCATTCTTTGATGACGACAATGTAAACCTTGCAAACAAGCCGGAGATGCAATCTCTTGTGATGGAGTTGCGCAAGATGCTACATGCTGGGTGGCGTGCTGCTCTCCCACCCATGGATCAAAACTAGTTAAGCTTGATGTTGATAGTCGTATGTACTGCATTTTAGAATAGCTAGTAATCCTGAATGTTTATGTGGGATAGCAGCTCTAAGGTGTTCTAGCTATTAGCTAGCTATGAATAGCTAAAGTGTTGTTGAACATTGTTGTCACATGATGTCCATTGACTAGTGAATGATTTCAAAATGTCCATGATGGGTCAAAGTACTTGAGATGATTATGAACAGCTGTTTGGTTATAAATATAATTATGGTGCAGCTTTTATTGCAGCCATCACAGGCTATTTTTGATGATGCCAGCCTGGTAGCTATTACTGCAGTGGTAGGCGAAGACCGGCATCTGAAGTCAATTTAACCTCTCTCCAATTTTCAAGTAGCTAAATCTGTAGGTAGCTATTCACTTAACTGCTGATGGACTTCTCTCTCTGACATAGTGATAACACTGCCATTGTCATGCTGGCAACTTTAAAACTTAAAAATTACGTAGCTATACAGTTCTCTTCACCAATTTCTGGAAACCCGTCATGCCATTTACAGTTGATCTGGTATCCTTCATACAACCAACGAAACTTTACATGCTTCTGCTCAGACGCTCGTGGGAATTGCAAGACTAGAATAGCTATATTTGTCTTGGTTACACAATAAGATCCTCCCCAAATGCTCTGAATCAGATGCAGGCATACAGGTACCTAACTATATCGCTGTATACAGCTGCCATTTGATCGAGACGGTGCATATGCTTATCTTTGGCATAGAGTTAGCTGTAGAGCTAGTTCAGTTCAGTTCAGTTCTGATAACCCATACAGTAATGCCGCACCCCCAATACAGGAGGTTTCTAAGCAGGTCCTGGGCCCCATTCATGGGAGATGGTGATGACATCATCACTGAACTCACTTGAGTTAACTACCATGGCATTCCTCAAACTTGTTTTTCTAGAAGGGCAAAGGCAAATTCCTTTGTTCAAGGCGAAACCATTCTTCAACAGGGCTTTAGTGGTATTCAAACCTAGGCCAGAGCCTGAGTTGAGCATATGCTAGCTATAGAGACTCTCACTCTACCAGTGCACCACCACACTGCAGCCCAAACATGTATGGAAGAAATTATCCATTGTAAGACTTTAAATCTAGAGTTTATAGCTACATGTAGCTGCAAATAATGAGCAATTGCACATGCGCGCACGTATAGCATGGTCATTAACTTTCATGCAGTTAGCTATTCCTATGGTGATTTTACGGCTCATAGAGCTAATTTAAGAGAGCATTGCCATTGTCCATGAAGACATCTTCAACAGGTTAACTTTCAGCTTTTGAACACAGTTCATCTATAGCTAATTGCATGTAGCTACTGAGTGCATATTTCAGTATAACTCTGCAATTCTTGTATTGTCCTGGCATAGAAAAAGAATGCCCTAATTGCATACTCAATAAGTCATGAATTTAGTATGACCAGTCATAGAGTGGGTGGGGCACTTGTGACTGGCTGTGAACAGGTGAGTAGCTATTCTTGTGACTTAGTTAATACTTTGACAAACTGACTAATGTACTTTCATGAAGTCCCTCATGCATGTTTGTGCCCTTCTTATCTCTGCCTTCAGCTGCAAGAGCAATCATGGCACCACTGTATACCACTTCCGTGATTTGTCTTGTGGTTGTTGCAGCCTCTTCCTTTTTGCCAAGAAGTGAGGCTCATTTCCAGAAGAAAAAGAATGTTCTCTTCCTTGCTGTCGATGACTTGCGACCAGAACTGGGCTGCTATGGCCAAAATTTCATTAAGAGCCCAAACATAGACATGCTGGCCTCCAGATCCATGTTGTTTGAGAGAGCCTACTGCCAGGTAGCTGTGTGCTCCCCATCACGCGCATCACTGATGACAGGCCGACGACCAGACACAAACCATGTATGGAAAATAGCTGCCAATGAGTACTGGAGAAATTACACGAATGCCACCTCCATTCCTCAGTACTTCAAGGAAAATGGTTTTGTCAGCATTGGCATGGGCAAGTTATATCATCCAGGTGCTCCAAGCGGTGATGATGACTCTGCCTATTCATGGAGTCCAGAAGGTCTTCCTTACTTCCATTCCAAGAAGAGGGGTAACAAGACAGTGTCATGGTTTTCTTTCAATGGAATTGACGACAATCAACTAAAAGATGGTGACATTGCAGACCATGCGGTCAGTGTGCTGCAAGAGCTTCGTCACAACAAGAGTAATGGTGATGAGAGACCATTCTTCCTGGGTGTAGGCTTTCATAAGCCCCATCTTCCTTTCTACGCACCCTCGCGCTATTATGACCTCTATCCGCCAGCATCTGAAATCAAGCTTGCAAATAATCCCAACCCTCCTCAAGACATGCCAGATATTGCCTGGAGCGTATGGGGTGAGCTTCGTCATTATAGCGATATAGAGAAGCTATTCAATATCACTAAATGCAGCACTGACGCTCAAGCTTCAATTTATGGCAAGGAATGCCGTATGCCAGATGATATAACACGTGAATTAAGGAGAGCCTATTATTCTTGCGTCTCATACACGGATGCACAGATTGGACGCGTGATCAAAGAACTAGAGGTGCAGGGATTTTCAGACGATACAGTCATTGTCCTGTGGGCAGATCATGGTTGGCAGTTGGGAGAACACAATGAATGGTGTAAGATTACAAACTTTGAGGATGCCACTCATGTACCGTTTCTGCTACATGTGCCCGGTGTCACCGATGGTGGGATGCAAACACGGGGATTTGTGGAGCTAATTGACGTCTTCCCAACCTTAACAGAGCTTGCAGGCCTTGAAGTACCTCCCATGTGTCCAGAGGGTGACCACAAACTTCTTACCTGTGTGGAGGGAAGCAGTGTTGTACCCTTGTTGAAGGATCCGAACCAAACATGGAAGAAGGCTGCCTTTACACAGTATCCCCGGCCAGCAGGAGGACTTCCTACCATCCCAGGTCATCCACCCTTCGATAAGAATGAACACGAGGAGAATGTAATGGGATACACAATGCGAGTGGATCAGTATCGCTTCACTGAGTGGGTGCGCTTCAACCGCACAACAGCAGTTCCCAATTGGGATGAAGTCTGGGGCACTGAACTCTACAACCACACACAACCAACTGAATTCTTTGATGACGACAATGTCAACCTTGCAAACAAGCCGGAGATGCAATCTCTCGTGATGGAGTTGCGCAAGATGCTGCATGCTGGGTGGCGTGCCGCTCTCCCACCCATGAATCAAAATTAATTTGATGTTTGTGTTCCAATTGATATTGATTTTACTGTGTTACAGAATACGAGACAAACTTGAGGCATAGTTAACTCTTGCTAGGAGCTGTGTAGCTAGATGTTCTATTTGCATATGAACATTAATTGTTGTCACATGCCCAACAGCTATATAATTAGTGGTTCGTCTAAAATTCATAACATCAATGATTCCTTTTAGAATCATTAGAGAGGTCAAAGTACTTGCTACAAGCCATTTGTGGTAACTATGCATGAATGCTAGCAGTTCGTGGGGTTCCTGTTGCTCTTAATTAGGAGACCAGTCATCATTGGGTTTTCAACACAGTTTGGTATTAGCTAGCTAACGCTACCATAGAAAATGGGTGTCTGTATTCCGAGAGGTTCATCACTGCATCTCAATATTGACCTTATCACACACTTCCGTAAGCTGTAGCTAGCTGTAGTTTTGTAATTGGCCCCTCAGTACAATTAAGCACAATGACATACATTCATAATTGTAACTACACTGATAAAGTGGTCATTCTCAAAAATAATTGCAATGATTTAATTTGTCTCCTCAAGTTAACCTTCTGCATGAGACACACAGGTTATGTACATATGACAAAACTTCAATCGATTCGATCAACCAATGGATGACTTGCGAATGAAAGATCCTGTACTTTATATCTGACTACATGATTGATCTTCAACCGGTTTTGTCTCTCCACAGGAAATCATCATCTTTCAGTAATGCAGCTAGTTTCTGGTTATAGGGTTCATAAAATGAAGAGAGCATATCCTTTGTTCGTGGAGATATCTTCAACATTTCACGATACTCTGGTGATATAATCCAGTTGTTAGCATTGCGGTGGGTTTCGGTGCGTTGCACAAAGGGAGGCAGTTTCAAGAATTTCCATACCCTCTGCATGACAGATTGAGAGTCAGCAGCGAGATCTTCCATTCTCAGAAAGAGGAACTGCTCCTTTGGTAGCACACCGAGCCATTTTACAACGTGGAGATAGTAGAGACCAGCACCTACACGAGAACCACACCCCTCTCCAGCATGCATCCCCATCGTGGCCAACCTAGCACACTCAAACTCGGACTTCTGTTTCAAACAGCTTTGATATTCAGCGACAGCTCTCGTGCTGTGATTGTGAAACAGCTCAGGGCCATGTTTCAGGTATTTCTCTGGCATTTTCACCTCTCCGTTCTTTGTCTTCCAGTTCTTCATGGCACAGTAGAACCAGTAATCTGACCAAAGACGATTAACTGGATTGCGCATGATGACAATGTACTTTGCATTCGGTAGAACAGTGGACACAATGCGTGGAAACATACAGATATCGGAATCCTCTGCCAGCGGGCTGTGCTTACTAGTGACAAATATGGTAGTAGGGCTCGCATCTAACGTTATGGCGTGTGGATTCTTCTTGATTCGTTCACTAGCTCGAACAAAATGGAACAAGTAGTAGTACAATTTCAGTGCTTGGTGCACATACTGTTCGTTGTTCATCATAAAGTAGTTCCAGAAATGGCCTTCCTTTATGTGCGGGGATGCAATACTAGGGTGAGCAGAGATCAACTCGTACAAGGTTGAAGTTCCACATTTTGGGAAGCCAGCTAGGTAAAACGCCGGTAAACACACTAATCTATCATCCCTGTTATGGCCCTCCTTTCCAGTACTGGTGATCTTTACCAGTAGTTCAGATGCCTTGTTCACAGAGAATGTGTCCTCAAGTTCAGCCAAAGCATCCGAGATCTTTTGCCGAAACATTGTTCCAGGTAGAACATTGAAATTCGCATACCAGCAGGGGTTGGTGAACGACTTTGAAAATCTAGCTGGAATGAATGTACGCAAAGCATTTGTATTGTATTGGATGAAGCCAAGTTGTCTCTCAGAGAGGGAATCCTTACACATATCCAGGTGGGCTTGTATCAATTGTTGATGGCTGTCATCATTCTCTATGACATGAAAATCTAAATCAAGAATGTACAAATTGAATGAGAATCACAATCAATTTTGGCCTAGGAACGTAAATTAATGGGGAAAGGGGGCACAATTGATTGTAAAACTAAACCTCTTTTCTTGTAGGATGCCTGAATAAGGAATGGCATCTAATACACAGAATTACACTACAACACAGACATCCGTGAATTGGTATTCCCATCCCTTGTGTCACTACTGACTTGCATTGCTGCATCATTTCAATCGAACACACTGCCACTGCTTATAATTTGGGCCATTGGCTTGTCCCACACTAGTACAACAACCTCCTCTCTCCCTCGGATCCTACTAACTGGGTGTGTGTGGAGGGTCTGGGAATGACACCAGGTGCACAGGAACTGTAAATATGGTGCCATTGTCATAGTTGTTCATCTCGCCCATTCAAGTCCGTGGTGAGAATATTTCACATCTGAAAATTCTGTTATTTCCACACTCCAAAAACTGAGCCAAACATGAAACCTCAAGTGTTCTCACCACAGGCTTGAACAGGTGAGCGGGTCAACGGTATTGATATGGAGGAGCAGCTCTGATGGTTACAGTGCCTGGCCAGACCCATATCTAGTACAGGCGGTTTTACCTGTGGTGGATAGCTAGCTACATCATAATGCCCACGTTTAAAATTAACATTCCAATTAAAGCTGCATGGTTCATGAGTTCATTGAGGGACACATGACCCTACAACGTACCTCTCCTTCGTTTAGAATGGCTAGCAGTGATGTGATGGTGCTGAGAGGGCCTCTGTGAGTATTGTAGTGACAGCAGAACCACTATAAACAATGCAGTGGCACAGACGACGGCGTGAAACTTGCAGGAGAACGGCCACACACACAGCCAAAGTTTCCCAAAGTACGCCATCGGCATAGCTAGCGTGCCAGTATTAAATTCTGGCGTTCTGACCTATAATTATAGCAGCACGATAATTAATGGCATTCATTTCTCCAGCTGCAATTGTTGGAGTTTTAATAGGGTCGAAGTTCAGGTGGGCATGGCTCATCTGCTGCAAGCAGTCGAGACTGCGAATTAATTCGATTCACTACCTGAGCTCCTGGGTAACCTATAGCTACCTATACCATGAACACTGTGTGTCTGTGTGTGTGTGTGTGCTATTCAGTTCTTGGTCATCGATCCACTTCAATGGGCATTGGAGGTTCTTCTACCATGAATCTTCCGCATTGCTCTGTATTAAACTAAAAGCTAAGATTTTTCTTAAGAATACGGAGTGAAAACTATAGTGCTGACTACTGAGATTCTTAAATGCCTGCATAGCTAAAGGTGCAGAGACAATAGAGTCAGTAATATAATATTCCTTATAAGGAGCAGAAATAAAGGAATAATGATAGTGTGAGTACTGCATTCATAATGGAGCGTGGGTGAGGACGAGATGTCCTTGATCAGGAAAAGGTTTCACGCACCAGCTAGCACTAGTAGCATGATCGAAACGGGATCTCACTAGTCACGATACATGATAGAGCCAGCAACCAGTGGATAGGGCTGCAGGGCTGCTCCGTGCGCCTGTATTCCAGGTGATGTTGCTGCTTGATGTGGCCTGACACCCATATTATGGCTAGACGTACATGCATTATTCGTGCATGGGTTCCCTTAGTCTCGGTACCAGTCTGGTTCGAGACTAGGGTTCCCTATTCAGTTGCAGTATATATATAGGTGGGTGTCCATGGGGGTGTCCTCAATAAGAGCTGTGACAGTGCATGTGTATGATCTGCAATTCTGCATGCAGTTCATCCATAAGTCAATCATCACTCAGCATGTATATATGTGCACTGGCAGGTATACACACCACTGCTTTGAGAGAAGCATGCAGCTTCACAATCACAGTTCTCCATGCATCAAAACAGGCGGACTGAAAATCCGGTGAAACTTGAAACCAAGACCACTGCTATTCTAGGTACATTCCTGCATGGACTTATGCTGTATAGTACGTGCCAAGGGTGGGAACCATAACTATCACAGAGTCGGTAGACTCTGTATGTAGGGATACGACGTACACGCAATATATGCTAATACAAAAGAATCTCTCCAAATCTCAGAAACGGTACACTTATAAGCCTTTATAACCACATACCGTTCATCTTCGAGTGTTTTCATGACCAACAAGACTCCTCGCGTCGCGAAAAACCGTCGCGAAAGTACCGCACCAGGTACTCGCAAAACGGGCAAATTGTTTTTCTTTCTTCTTCTTCTTTCTTCTTTCTTTCTTTCAGACGGGCTAGCTCAACGTCGCCTCAATCCCTCATGATGGTTTTCGCACGAAACAGCAGCATTTTACACCGAGCAGTGCACCAGCCCATCGCTTTTCGGCAACCTCCAAGTCTTCACCAGGCGGCTACAGCTGCCCACTCAATAACTATGGCTTCATTTGTCACGCCATTTTTATGTTTGTACGCATGCGCACTTAAACGATCACTTAGCAACGATACGTAATTATTATTCAAGATCGCTGAATTAGAAGTACCTTGCGCTGTTGTGATAACTTAACTGAGGTAAATTCTCTGTGCTATATATGTTACTAGACTGTGTTCTGTGAGAGGGGTGAATGCCTATCTAAAGACTCAACAATGTGTCGCTACTACTATCTGGTATAGCTATTTTACCTACACTACTTCAGCTCAGGGAGCACTGGCTTAGTATCCATCCTGAAAAGGGTTGGCTTTTGAGATGCTTGGGTCTGATTCTTCAGCCATTGCTGGCATGCCAGAGTCCAGTATGCATGCGCCTGCTGCTAAAAAAAAATGACATAAACAAGTAATAAAAAACATTTAAAATGTAACAGGATGTAGGGATACCAGAACCGCAAAAAGTAAGGAAACAAGGTATGGATGATCACACAAAACAGTGAAGTATACAATCCCCCTACATATCTTTTATGGAAAAAGATCTCTGTAGGGGGTTGTATACTTCACTGTTTTGTGTGATCATCCCTACCTTGTTTCCTTACTTTTTGCGGTTCTGGTATCCCTACATCCTGTTACATTTTAAATGTTTTTTATTACTTGTCATACTTTGTGTCATTGACAGTAGAGTAAAGGTTGGGCTTTCAATTACCATGGAACTGCATGCATATCACTGTAAAAAGACTAGGGTTGTTTTAACTGAGCTTACTTAACCCAGTTCCAATTGGCATTCTAAAATGCTATCCCATGCAGCTCAAGAGTGATCTGGATCAAGGTCGTGGCACTCCTGCTTGGGATTCATACCTTGTTCCCTTAAAAGCTTACAATCTGCATACAATGTGCCTGCTTGTTAATGAGATTCATAGTTGGTGAGAATGGGCCCTCAAAACGGCCTAGACTTGCACTGTGTGCCTGTTTGGGATGGTTTGCCGATTTTTAATGAGATTCATTGATCCTCCATGCACATATTAATGAGATTCATAGTTGGTGAGAATGGGCCCTCAAAACGGCCTAGACTTGCACTGTGTGCCTGTTTGGGATGGTTTACCGATTTTTAATGAGATTCATTGATCCTCCATGCACATATTAACCCTTTAACCACCGAATTCTTCCCACCAAGACAACACATTTTCATGCATTCAGCGCACACCACTTTCGTAGGTACTCCTCTCCCACAGCATTCGCTCCTCAGCGGCCAAACTTGGTGGGGCCCGCACACATGGAGAGACCCCTCTGGCAATACCGTTAATGATATTCATGACCCCCCACAAGGCCAGCAATCGGAGGTCAAAGGTGGATGTCAGCCGGATTTTCGCCCAGCATTTCCCTAAACTTGGGCCAGATCTGACTGATGGCACACCTTACACCACCAATTTGCAGGTTTTCTTGAGGCCCTGGGTGGGGTCTATGAATATCATTAGAATCAAAAATTCTCGGGTCAATGAATCTCATTAAAATCAAAAAACGCCCACGACAGGCCGAAAGGGGGGCTGCCGCCCCCCCTTCGAAACCCCCCCGCTTGTACGTTTAGTGGGGGAGGCGCGCCGAAATCTGACCAAATTTTTGAGTTCGTGCCTTAAAGTCGTCCCTAGGCCCTCTGAAGACTTTTTGGTCTCTTTTTGGACTGGCGAGAAGCCCTACAAGTGCATAGGGTCTAAATGACGCCTATAGACATCAATGGGGCTTAAAGGGTTAAAAGTGTTCATTAAATGTGTATCTGCTTGTTACCAAAGTGTCCATTAAAAGCTTACAATGTGTAATGCATGAAAGGCCACTTGAATGCTTAGTTTGTCGCCAAATGTCTTCATGCTTGTTAACAAAGAATCTCCTAAACATTATACTTGCTTTGATTTGCTTTCTAATTGCAACTAAGGTAACCAATAGTCTTTTACAGTGATGCATGCACCGTTAAGTGCTAGCTATTACTTTAGCAATACCCCATCATCACAGAATGCAATGTACACACTTTTTTTCCTTTTAAATCTGTAACTAGTTGTAGATTTTGTCACTAAAATAAACATTGTATTGTTGGTTGAGATGACTGTAGATCTTCTCTCGATATTTGGTCCCATTTTGCATGACCACTTTTGGTTATTCTATGAGTGTGTTCAGAAAACTAGTGCACGCAAGACGATTGTACTGAAGGATGTATTCCCATGGGAAGCAATTGTGATTGTGTCGGTACGGTGCTTGATGGATGCACAGTGGCTGAGTTTTTGGACAACTTATAATTATCCCACAATCATGTTTATTGCTTGTGCCTAAGTCAAAAATCAATGTTGAAAATGTAACGCGGTTATACAGCAGTGACTACAGAGTGACCTTATAGCTACTCTGATAAAAAAAATGTACTCAGGTGTTGAGGTTTGACTGCTTCACATATTGACGGATTTGTTCCTCCAGCCGGCAGCCAATGATGAGGCCGAAAACAATAACAACAATGAGTGCCACTCCCAAACAAATGAGCCAACACACAGTTTGACCAATCTTCTGTTCGAGCATCTGTGTATCTTGAGCTTGTGATCGCCTTAGCCAATCAATTTGATCAGACTGCTGTTCGTTTAGCTGTGCAACTCTTTGTGCATCACGGTAAACCTTCTGTTTGAGCATTTGAGTGTCTTGAGCCTGGGTTTGGACTAGCTGGTCAACCTGATCAGATAGCTGTTTATATTTTTCAGTCATTCGAAGATGTAAATGCTTTATATCGTCAGCCTCTCTCTTAGATGCACTTTCAAGGTGTTCGGTCAGCTGGACAATACTTTGAGTAGCATGATCAACCCTCTGTTCGAGCCTATGCGTTCGCTGGTCATGGACATGATTTTCTTCAAGCATCTGTTCAAGCATGTGAGCTTGTGATTGTCTTAGCTGCTCAACGTCACTCCTAGATGTGCTTTGCTTATTAGTCAGATGGGCAACATTTTCTGTGATATGATCAATCTTCCGTTTAAGACTTAGAGTTTCTTGATCTTGAGATTGTCTTAGCTGGTCAACGTCTCCTTCAAATGCACTTTGCTGTTCATTCAGCTGGGCAAGTAATCGTGAAGTACGATCAACCATCTGTTTAAACGTTTGAGTGTGAACCTGTGATTGATTTAGCTGTTCAGCCCATCTCTTAGATACACTTTGTTGTTCAGTCAGCTGGGTAATACTTTGGGCGATATGATCAACCTTCCGTTTAAGGCTTTGAGTTTCTTGATCTTGTGATTGCCTTAGCTGGTCAACCTCCTTCTTAGATGCACTTCGTCCCTGCTGCAACTTTAAAGTCACATGATCATGTTTCTGTTTGAGTTCATCCCTTAGCTGTCGTTCGTTTGCCTGGCTTTGCTGTTGGTCTTTGATCAACCTTTCCATGAGTGTCTCGTTCTGCGTAATCTGCATCGCCAACTTTTGGTTCTGGGCGACTAGAAGCCTAAGATGGGAACCAACATTCTCTGTCAGGTGGGATGGTATATCTTTGCGATGCAGCTGCACCTCACAGCCAGCATAGTGGAAGTCACAGTCCACCACTGTGAGGGCACACTCCGTACTGATGTGGTGTTTAACGTTTTGGCGTTCAATTGCAATTTTGGCACAGTTATTAGGGCAGGGCACAGGATAATTGTTGCATTCTGGCCAGTGGTTGGTTTTAACGTCTTCAAAGGTGGACTTATATTGCTTGCAATAGTCACAACGGAATGGCCTCTTGCTACAATCTTCGTTCTCATGCTTTCTGATCGAACAACGCTGGGGGCGTTCCCTACAATTATGTCTACACTGCAGTGTAACAAACTCACAGCCAACATGTCGCTTTTCCGGATTGGGATTCAAATTCAAGTGCTGCTCGAGTTGTCCCAGCTCTCCCTTCCACTTACAACCGGCATCACTATGGTGGGTACAATGTACTTGCAGCTGCCTCAGAGACCGTTTAAGTCCCTTGTTGGGAAAAGTAGTAAATCTCATCTTACAGGTGGGGCATTTTTGACCTGAGATGCGCTTGATACATGGGTCACAGAAGTTGTTGCCGCAACAGCTAACTTGGCGAGGGTTGCGAAGTTTCAAAAGACACACGGGACATTCGACTTGGAAGGCACTAGGAGGAGGTTCAACGAACTCACAGTCATATCCACCAACTGACGCGGGAGAAACCATGATAATGTATATAGCAGCTTCCAGGAGCCAATTAGCACAAACACCATCAATAAATTAATCTATGATATACGTTTGAAGATACCGTAACTACCGAGGTGAGCTACATGAGCTGTGCGCTGCGCTTATACGGAATGGAACGGATCTAGGGCGGGGAAGTTCCTGCACTTACGGGGCTCGTTTTGCCAACTCAGCACTGTTGTAACTTTGTGGAGTACTATTGTCCACAAATTATTGCAAACCCAGAGGTGAGTTACCACTAGTCTCGCGGGCCAGCCTCTCGCCACACCCACTGCGTGTGGCGAGAGGCTGGCCTGCGAGACTAAGTTACCACCTAGTCTCGTTCCCAGACCCCCCTCGGAAAAATCGAGAAATTTTTCCGAGGGGGGTCTGGGGACGAGACTAGTTACCACCAGGTTACTAGTTAGCTACAGAGCATGCAGAGCAAACCAAACCAGACCCTCAAGGTTCTGGGCTTGTGTTTGACTGTTTACTTTTAGCCATGGCCCCGCCCAACTTTTCGCCAGCTGTATGTATAGTCACATAATTTAGCCGTGCCTATTCTTGTGTGGCCCAAGGGAGGGGTTGGGGGATAACAAGAGCGCATGATGACATCAACAATGATGTCATCATGCGCTCTTGGGGATAAGTGTCTAGTGACCCTGAACAGGCTGCTGTTTTACAATGGAGGCACTTATTGCCTTCACGTAAACTCAGCTATAGTAATTAAGTTATCCTCATTACCACACGTCCTCCTGTCTTTGAATGCTTGCAGTATGCAAATATGGAGGGGAAGGCCTGGGAGATTTGGTTACTTGGTTACTTGCGGTGACATCACATAGACAGTGTGCAGAAACATGAGTGACCATAATAAAATTTCTATTTTGTGTCTACCGCATTATGAACAATGATACAGCTTTGCAAACACTCAGGCATCTAGCCCTTGGGCACCAACCTCCATTTGTTTACCTAGTCTCGCGGGCCAGACGTTCGTGGTGTGCGGAGGGGAGGGCGGCGCACGGGAAGGGGGGAAAAGAACGTCTGGTCACTTTAGACAGGTTTTCGTGGACGTCGCTGGAATGTTGGCGCTACCAATCAGATTGGAGAGCGTTCAATAATTACATTTACCTTCCGTATTGCTCACATGATCCGCACAGATTCAAACGAGAACAAATACAGATTTGCGAGTTAGATGGCCTTTAGAGTTGCAAGCGAACGGCACGAACAACACGCAACCAATTATTGCTGATCACCGACATCGAAGCTTCGAAGAATGGCAATGCAGACACTTCCTTCCTCGTGTGACACTTGATATGATGTCACATTATCATTATTGAATTCCTCTATGCCACGGAAACCTGTCTAAAGTGACCAGACGTTCTTTTCCCCCTTCCCGCGCGCCGCCCTCCCCTCCGCGCGCCGCTAACGTCTGGCCCGCGAGACTATTGTCTACCTAGCCTAGTACCCAGCACACACAGAACGCGGAAGCGGCCTGGTAACACTTGGCAAAATTCCCATATGTGCTCAGTCAGCATAATTGTGTAAGCAATTACCCTTGCTTGGATGCATTTGAATTCACGCGGCAGGTAGCTGTTGGTAATGGCTAATATAGCTAAGTATGGTTTCTCTGAACGGTATGTTGTTGGCTCTGCCAATTGGCAGAGTAATTGGCAATGGACAAACAAGATTGATTCGTCTACCCGAAATCAAGACTGCTGACCTCAGCACATACACCAAGTGTCACCAGGCCCACTGCCAGCAGAACCAACAACATATGCCGTTCAGAGAAACCAGACCCTTCTTAATTCCTCCCTCCTCCCCCCTTTTGCTCTGCCCGCTAATCATCGCGGAAAGCTGGCATACCCACTGTCGGGAAACTAGTTAGGGTTTATTTCAGGACCAACTAACTCAAAATTTGGCACCATCGGACTATTTTCGCATCATGCTTGAAATGTTCTTCAAGACTTAGTGGTATGTTTTGGACTATCTTGCTGTCCCACTTACGCGCTCACTAATTTTGTCACATTTGCAGCGTACCATGGCCTGCCAGAGGAAGGACGGATCAGAGTCAGGAGAGCAGGATGACCTGGAGTCACTGTCTCAGCAGCTCGATGATCTTGGTGTGTCAGAGAAATCTACGAAAGGTGAGGTGTGATTATGTAATAGTTATAACACGTCTACGAGGGCTGTATCTGATTTACAATCACGACACCCGAGGCCGTGTAGCGCCCGAGGGTAGAGTGATTGTAAATCAGATACTGCCCGAGTAGGCGTGTTATAACTATTTTATTTCCTGTTGCTAGGCGGTTGCTAGATGCAAAGCATTCAGTTGCTAAGCAATAGCAGTGACGTCATTTAGTACCGAATTCGATGGAGATCATTTCTGCGAGTCTGCTGGGGAGAATACCAAACTTTCGGAGTGCCTGTTCTTGAGCTTCGCTTATGAAGTGCCAGCGATCCTGTGCACATGCACACGAGATGCTAAGCTTCAGTTTCTTAGTGGGCCGCTCCAGCTCGCCCTCCATGACCTCCTCGTCACTACTGTCCGTCCACTCTCCCAGCCCAAAAGAAAACCGACGATGAGCGTCTCTGCTCAGTGAGTGACTCAGCAAGAAATTTGTGCCAAAGAATACAGCATCGTCTACCAAATGGACTTAGAAGCAAGTACCCGATGATTTTTGCTGTCTGATGATGCTAGCCTTCTGAATAAGTGGCTGAAACTGTTCGTGGTCGAGACGCGCAAACAAGATGGAAGCGAATATCCACCGAAAACACTGTACCAGCTGCTGGCAGGCTTACTGAGAGACATGCGCTCTCGAAAGTCCAATTGTTGGAACTTCCTAGATCCCGACGATCACAGGTTTGAGGAGCTTCACAACAGTATTGACAACCTGTTCCGAGAGCTACGTTCAAGTGGAGTTGGCTCTGACACCAAGAGTGCTAGCTGAGGTGATTACGAAAGATGAAAAAGTGCAGCTGTGGGGGAAAGGACCGCTGGGGACTAACAGCCCCAAGGCTTTGTTCCGGGCAGTATTTTTCTTGAATGGACGGAACTTTTGTTTGCGGGGTGGGTATACGAACACAGGTGTTTGAAGCTAAGCCAGATTAAGAGATTTTTTTGGTATATAATAATTTAGCCAAAGGCAGGGATACATAAATAGCATACAAGCTAATACTGGTATGTACCCAAAGTTATCTATAGTTATAAGAAAATAAGGAATAATATAATGGGAACATTAATTAGTGAGATAGTTAGTTAGGTTTCTCTTGAATATATATGTCTGCATTAGGACTTTCTACCACATGCAAGGGTAGAGTATTCCACGTGCGAGGAGTATCACAGAAAAAAGAGTAGAAGTATGAATTGGTGTGAGCTCTAGGTACTATTAAAGTATGTCTGTGTGATCTTGTGAAGTGGCTGGTGGTCCGAGTTTCGACTGGAAATGGTTCAGGGAGTGAGTAGCGGCCGTTTAGAATGTTGTATAGATATGACAGCTTAAGAATAAGCCTTCTTTTTCTAAGACTGGGAACTCCATGTGCATTGAGTAGAGCATTGTAGTTACTGGACCATTGCTTAGTACACACTCTAGATCTCATGGCGAATTTCTGGACAGCTTCTAGTGAATTGATTAGACCCTGCTGGTGAGGGTCCCATGCGGGTACTGCATACTCTAGGTCAGGCCGGATGCAAGACAGGTACAATTGCAGCATGGTGGACGGTGTGGCATGTTGATAGTATTTGCGATACAGTATTCCAATATTTTGTCTTGCTCTTTTGCAGACTTCCATTACCTGTTTGGACCAGGTGAGATCAGATGTTATCCAGATCCCTAAATATTTATAAGCATCCACTCGTTCCAGTGGTGAACCATTATACAGTGCTCCTGATCGCTATGTCTACACAGAAAATTCATCAAAGAATCGTAGTGGTGGCATGGCTCAAATGCGAGTTGCTCACAAAGTAGCTCCCATTTACGCAACGCCAGAGGCTGGTGCATCCCCCCCCCTTGTAATTTGTTTGTGCCTGAGTGGGCAGTGTAACGTTCATTATTGTGCCTGAGTGGGCAGTGTAACTTTCACCTTGTAATTTTGTTTGTGCCTGAGTGGGCAGTGTAACTTTCATTATTATGCCTCAGTTTTGTGTTGTGCATATTTGTTGCCTTTGCTTCTACATCATTAATTTTTTGAAAGCCAGGTATGTTGCACTCTTCACACCTAGTTATAACACTCTTCACACCTAGTTATAACACTCTTCACACCTAGTCATAACACTCTTCACACCTAGTTATAACACTCTTCACACCTAGTTATAACGCTCTTCACACCTAGTTATAACACTCTTCACACCTAGTTATATAGCAGATAATTATTATGCTATTGTATGTATCCTTGCATTTGCAGAATATATTATAGCCCATTGCCCTACTTCCAGCTGCATGCAATAACCACTTCTAAAATGCTCATATTTCTTTTACTATACTGCCATACTACGTACATTGTGGGTGCAGAGGTAACTAATAGAGTTGCGGTAGTATAATATTCCATAGGGAAGTCACATACAGAAAAAGTAAAATGATGAAGCAATATAATATAATTGGTGTGACTAGCATAAAGGAGCGTGTGTTGTGAAGTGTATGCTGTGATGAGTGGGTAGGTCACTTACATTTGATTATAGCCAGATAGCTAAAAATCAATTTCTTTGAGTTGTAAGCAAAGCTGCTTGAACACAATAAGTCTTTCTCATTTCCTACTATAATTAGATTGAGACTTCCTACCCAATTGCATCTCATCAGTTAGGCTTTCTGAAATTCTGCTGCCTCGGCCTTAATAATCTGCATTACTGGTCCTAGGATCTCTTGACCAGGAAAGTGTTTACATTAGTTTTCAGGACTCTCTGGAGGACCAGCTAAGTGGCTGAAGGGACATTTCCTGTCTTATCCTTGCTAAAATTTAAATCAACACTGGTTGATTCAGAAGATATACTTTTCCAGGTGTTTTGGGTATTTGTCATGTAAACAGCAGTGTGATTCCATATAAGCAATGCTTTCGATCTGCAGGTGATCTCAGCATTCTAGCTGAGATTCTGTCCCGACCATTTTAGCTTTCTTGATGCCATGGCCAATGGAAACAAACTACAAGAGCAGACAATCAGTCACAGGAGGAAACAATCAATCCATGGAGGTGCAGTCTGTCACCCAGATGGCAGCAAATTGAAACTATACAATGATTGTGCTATGAAACTGAGCATCACAGAATAGTAGCAGGTATATTGTTAGGATGCTCTTGCCTCGATCTATTCAGTCTATTGCAGCGTAACAAGATACCAGCCCCATTTAAACTATAGGCTTTGAAACCGTTTCAGGATCCGGGTTAGTGCTCAGTAGCTATACGAAGTAGTTACTTTGACTGCTTGGTGGTTACTATAGCTGCACCGCGTGTTTCGACTTGCAGGCCAGGATCGAGGCAATACTATTAGAATGTGGAGGACGATAGCATCCTAGCTACATATAATAATATTATTATAAACTGAGCATTCCAGTAGTACCCAGATTTGTGTAGGATACTACTGGAATGGCCACACTATGTAGGATGCTACTGAAATGCAGACAACTTGGTTCCTGCATGTTCAAACATGGTGCAACTGTAGTAGCTAACCACCAAGCAATCAAAACAACTACACGTTACCGTTTTTGCAGTATAAGTGTAAATGCATGCAGACTTGGTTGAACCCGGATTGAATCTGCATTAGTTTTGAACAATGTGCGTGAACAGCTGGCGTGTTAAATTTAAGCACATACTAAGCCGTTAAGAATCCTTGTTAGAAGTGGCCACATGCACATGGAACTACAAAGCCAGTTATACATGTTGCGCTTCTGTGGCTGTGGGGCTGGAATTACAGTGGCATAAGAGTGGTTTTAACTAAGTAGCTAGCTACATGTACATAAAACCGTGAGACTGAGGGTGGTGTCTCTACATATTTTAGAGGTAGGGAACATTTGGATTGTACTATACAGTTGAATGGCCCTTCCCACACTAATCTAAAGAATGCAGTGCTTATTTGTGGGTGGTTGCTGAAGTGCAATAAGCGGAACTCAAATAGTCAGCTTCCACTGAATTCTTTTCCAGTCTGTCGAATTATAGCAAGTAGTCACCAAACAGTTTGTTGACCAACTTTTTGCTTTTTGTATACATAGTGCACTTGTCTGTGCATGGTTCATGTAAGTTATCCTTTGTGCATTTGCCAAAAAGCATAAACCATGTATATATGTAATTCTTGTGACAAACACTGAAATGAGTTTATTTTTGGATGCAGTCAGAGGCCTATATCAAAGCATGGTTGCAAACTATTGCTCTAGCTATCTATTTTCTACTTCATGCTTCACTTCGATCAGATCACAAAATTTCTCATTCTCCTCGTGGTAGCTAGATCACGTGAGTATATAACTCATGAAGACTAATGACAATTCAGTTCCTTACAATGACATCATGACTACAAGGTCTATGGCAGTGACTCTACTGTAATAGAAATATTGGGTGGTGATAGGTCTCATCACCTGAGAGCAATATATAAAACAATGAATATTATTACTATTACCAACAGACCCGTGAGCCACACAAATCTTTGTGTATTACGATCAACCTTCTGTTTGAGCACTTGAGTTTCGTAAGCTGTTTCATGGAGTTTGTTCACACAGCAGGGACGTAAAGCACCCCGCATATTTCGTTCCCAGTGTAATTGTGCTTTACAACCATCAATCTGTCCCTGCATTTGAGAGTGTGATTGCCTTAGCTGGTCAACCCATCTCTTAGATGCACCATGTTGTTCTGTTAGCTGGGTAACACTTTGGGCAATATGATCAACCTTCTGTATAAGGTTTTCTATTTCTTGAGTTTGTGAATGCCTTAGCTTCCGAGATGAACTTAGCTCCTGCTGCAACTTTAAAGTCACATAATCGTTTCTCTTTTTGAGTTCATCCCTTAGCTGTCGTTCGTTTACCTGGCTTTGCTGTTGGTCTTTAGTCAACCTTTCCATGAGTGCCTTGTTTTGCGTAATCAACTTTTGGTTCTGGGCGCCTAGAAGCCTAAGATGGGAGCCAACATTATCTGCCAGGTGGGATGGTATATCTTTGCGATGCAGCTGCACCTCACAGCCGGCACAGTGGAAGTCACAGTCCACCATTGCGAGGGCACACTCCTTACTGACGTGGTGTTTAACGTTTCGGCGTTCAATTGTACTAGTTGCACAGTTGTTTGGACAGGGCATAGGGTAATACTTGCACTCTGGCCAGTGGTTGGTTACGACATCTTCAAAGGTGGACTTATATTGCTTGCAGTAGTCACAACGGAATGGCCTCTTGCTACAATCTTCGTTCTCATGCTTTCTGATCGAACAACGCTGGGGGCGTTCCCTACAATTATGTCTACACTGCAGTGTAACAAACTCACAGCCAACATGTCGCTTTTCCGGATTGGGATTCAAATTCAAGTGCTGCTCGAGTTGTCCCAGCTCTCCCTTCCACTTACAACCGGCATCACTATGGTGGGTACAATGTACTTGCAGCTGCTGCAGAGACCGTTTAAGTCCCTTGTTGGGAAAAGTACTAAATGTCATCTTATTACAGGTGGGGCATTTTTGATCTGAGATGCGCTTGATACATGGGTCACAGAAGTTGTTGCCGCAACAGGTAACTTGGCGAGGGTTGCGAAGTTTCAAAAGACACACGGGACATTCGACTTGGAAGGCACTAGGAGGAGGTTCAACGAACTCACAGTCATATCCACCAACTGACGCGGGAGAAACCATGATAATGTAGCAGCTTCCAGGAGCCCATTAGCACAACACCATCAATTATGTACGTTGGAAGGGCAGTGCCTCGTACATACCGTAACTAACGAGGTGAGCTATTACCGGTATGCGCTACGGAATGGAACGGATCTAGGGCGGGGAAATTCCTGCACTTCGCGAGGCTCGTTTTGCCAACTCAGCACTGATGTAACGTTTGTGGAGTACTATTAGTTGTCTGTAAGAGCTAGAGGTAACTAGGTGAGTTACCAGGTTAGTAGTTAGTAGTTACAGAGCAAACCAAACCAGACCCTCAAACCAAAAGTTCTGGGCTTGTGTTTGTCTGTTTACGTTAGCCATGGCCCCGCCCAGCTTTTCGCTGGTTATAGTCCCCAAAAAAGCTTGGCGGGGCTGGGAACGAGGCTACATAGTTTAGCCATGCCTATTCTTGCGTGGCCCAAGGGAGGGGGAGAGGGGCCTAGTGACCCTGAACAGGCTGCTGTTTTACAATGGAGTGTACTTTAATATTGGCTTGACGTAAAGTCATCCTCGTTCCTAGTGTCGCGGGCCAGCCTCTCGCCACACCCACTACGGGGAGAGTCTGGCCCGCGAGACTACCTCGTTCCCAGGCCATTCCCACATCCTCCTGTCTTTGAATTATTCTTGCAGTATGCAAATATGGAGGGGGAAGGCCTGGGAGATTAATTCTGGTTACTTGGGGTGGCATCACATAGACAGTGAGCAGACACATTGGTGAGCATATTCATATCTAGTTTGCGGCTACCACTTATGAACATTGAATAGTATTGATACAGCCTTGTAAACGCTCAGGCATCCTGACCTTGGACAGACGTGTGTCTACCTAGCCTCATTCCCAGGCCCACATGCAGAACATGGAAGAGGGCCTGGTGACACTTGACAAAATTCCCTATGTGCTCAGTCAGCATAATTGCGTTAGCAATTACATTCCTTACTTGGATGCATTCGAATTCACATGACAGGTAGCTGTTGGTGATGGCAAAGTAGAAAGTCCTTGCCAAGGAGCAACCAGAGGTGGGTCTTGAAGGCAAAACAGCGAACTGCTACACTTTTCATGTGGTAAAGAATGTAATCACTACGCAGTAATTTAATTGCAAGCATACCCATTGTCAGGAAACTAGTAAAGGTTTATTTAATTCAGCCCAACTGACTCAAAATTTGGGATCATTTTTGCAGTGTGCTTGAAATGTTCTCCAAGTGGTACAGTTTATTATGATGAGACTGTCTTGCTGTCAATCACCACTTACACGCTCACTAATTTTGTCTCACTTGCAGTGTACCATGGCCAGCCAGAGGGAGGGCAGATCAGAGTCAGGAGAGCAGGATGACCTGGAGTCACTGTCTCAGCAGCTCGAGGACCTTGGTGTGTCAGAGAAATCTACGAAATGTGAGGTGTGATTACGTGTTGCTTGATGTGTTCCTTTGTAAGGAGCTCATTTGCTCAACTTTGTTTATGTTTTCTAGTGTACTAGAGGATTTGGCGTAATGAAATTAAGTGTTTGGCTATCTTCACTCATTACCAGAAGAGGTGGGACTCGGTCTCATGCGACATATTTGTTTCTGTACTGAAAACTATTCAGAATTTTCCACCCTGGGTCGCTTAGGCTGTAGGGGCTCTTCGAGGAGCAGCCACACGGGGTGGCAAAGAAACCAGGCACTCTTAGTATTCCATGGAGCCACTCCTACCTTTCAAACTCCCCAATTGTATTACACTTCTCCTTGGCAAAGTTGTTAGCTTTGCAACATAATTACTAGTGGAATGCAGGACATTGGAGGGCGAGCCTGAGCGAAGTGCATATGTATGCGCGTGCAGGGCATGCAAGGAGCAGTTGCATTCACATGATTATCCGTGCCTGGGTTCGAGGCTAAGGTACGTGTAGGTCAACGCGCTGTCTCCGTCTTTGTCAGTGTCGCCGAGGAGGAAGAATGTTCATGGTGCTCTAGCCAATGTCCACGAGTGGTCTCCGTCTTTGTTGTCGCCATCGTTCAACGAACAGGTAGCTAGACGGTTCGTTGAATTCGTTTTCCACCGGACAAGCAAGCATACACACGCAGCAGAGCGCAATGAAGTCACGCTAGTGTGGGACTCGCTCAGGCTCGCCCCAATTATAACAAAGCTGTAGCACATGGAAATTAATCCTTTTATCCCTACTTTATTTCCCCTCTTTCTTACTATAGGGACTGACAGTTGTATGCAGTGCTGTATTTGCCAGGAGAAGTGTGTCAACCCTGTGAGACTACCGTGTGACCATATCTTCTGCTACCTTTGCATTAAAGGGGTTGCTGTGCGAAATTCCAGGTGTGCGTTATGCAGAAGTCCAATACCACATGGATTCCTGGACAGACCTGCAGTTGTGAACAAAGATGAAATCACGTCTTCTTTGAAGCAGTTTGCTACTTCACATAGCTGGTTCTATGAAGCCAAAGATGGAAGATGGTGGATGTATGAGCATCGAACTTCTTCAGATATAGAGACTGCATACACAGAACAGAAGAAAAATCTAAAGATTCAGATATCTGGCTTCAGCTACGTGGTAGACTTTGAAAGAATGGTGCAATTCCGAGAAGGTATTCCGAATCGCCAGAGAAGGATCAAACGAGACACTGTTAGGTCAGCCGACGTGAAGGGAGTTGCAGGAATACATGTATGCATCCGGGACAATGCCCAGCAGGAACAGTCGGAGCTTGTAACAGGATTTGATTAGTTTTCTACTGTGCTATATAGATTTACACATGTCTGACCAGTTGCCAATTTGTTTAGTAAACTGTTGATGAAATCTTACTGTGGCAATGTATATGTAAGGGGGTGCTACGGATTGCCTTCCTTACCGGCCTACAGTACGTACGTCAGTTTAGCCACTAGCTATAGCCCCTCTCTGCCCCTCTCTGCCCAGCCAGTCAGACTTCGCCGCACGTACGCCCCCGATTGACCGCAGCCAGGCGGAGAGGGGCTAGCGGCTAGACTGACGTACGTACTGTATATAGTCTCGCGACTGAGCACTCCCTCCAAATACGTTCACTAAGCTAATGATAACCCCTTCCCCCCACTCTTGGTTCAGTTATTGGGTCAAAGTTTATACTCAAATGAGTGCCCGCCATGTCTTGTGTGAGATGGTGTACATGGCCAGCTGCAGTGGAGTACTCCAGTGTGGGTGTTTTCAAAGGGGGGTTCCAACACGTGGCCTTAATTATTGCATGTGTCCATGACGCACACTGATATCTTGGAGTGATTGGCTGAGGAGAGCCTCCACTGGGTCCATTTTGGGTCCCCTTCCTTTTCTGATCTTTACCGCTCTTCCATCAGTGGCGAAGAGCGTTGAAATCATATTATTATATTGTACACAGACGAAACCATGCACATATCACTCATGTATTGATACTGCAGATTCACCTGCTTGAAATTATTCTATTGTTCACAAGTCACTCTTGAGCTCTGAGATCAGTTTGTATCCACCTTCCTTCTGAAGCTCCATGATGGCAAACTGGCAGTTGGTAAAGTTCCATAATTTGTGAAACTTCTCCACCTACGTACATGCAGAAGTGGAGAGGTCATTTTATTGAACAGTTGTGCATGTGAGTAAAGGTGAGTTATCAACAGTCAAAGACATGTACGAGACCGATCTTGCCTTCTGCGCTAGCTACAAAGATGGGACAAGTGCCAACTGAGAGCTACACCGAGCGTATGAAGCATACCCAGGCTACAAGGCATGACTCCAAAGGGAAAACTGGAGGTGTGGGAACGAGGCTAGCCATCTAGTCCCAGCACTTGTGTCGGGACATTATAATGG
>OZ007518.1:4186954-4214454 GCA_963931865.1 Axinella damicornis | reverse complement strand
GGGGGGGGGGGGGGGGGGGGGTGAGGAGGAGAGAGGGGGAGGAGGAGAGAGAAAGAGAGAGGAAGATGGTGTGTTGATATTGAGAGAGGCTAAGGCACTGGGCCCACAGCAGAGGAGGACACTGGCTGTTACACTTGCAGGGCACATTTTAGATTGCTGTTGTTAGAACAGTGGTGTTCTATGCTAAGTTGGATGCTCCCTCTTGTTATGGGCTCTTGAAAGGGTTTAAAACTGTACGTATAGTTCACTCACCAATGCCTGCTGTCTCCCCTTCTCTGTGATCTTGAGCTGGCTGTCTGGGATATGGGCGTACAGAGACTTGTCCACATTTCCTTGGGACTGTGTGTGTGTGTGTGTGTGTGTATTGGGTGTGGATAGTTGACTATGTGTGTGTGTGTATTGGGTGTGGATAGTTGACTATGTGTGTGTGTGTGTTGGGTTGGGGGGGGGGGGGGGGGGGGGGGGGGGGGGGGGGCATGCGCAGTTGACTATGTGTGTGTGTGTGTTGGGGGTGGGGGTGGGGGGTGGGCATGCACAGTTGACTATGTGACCACACAGTCTGGGACGTGGGCGCAAAGTGATTGTCCACGTTGCCTCGTGAAATACTGTGTTATCTGTCAGCAAAAAATAACTTAGTCTATAATTGATGATCTATAATGCCTGTAGAAAAGCAACCATATTTAACTTGCATCTACAACTGTACGCTATTCCCAAAAGATTATAATGACTACGTATGTAGTTCAGAATCACCTCTGCGTGTCTGATGAGGATGATCCTCTTTGGGAAGAGTTTCAAATGCTTCTCTGTAGTGTGTAATTCAAGTCTGTGGAAAGGGAGGGAGATTTGGGAACGGAACTCAATTGACGTAGTACAAACATCACTGATACAATTAGGTACCTCAAATTCCCTCTAGAATAATGCTAACTACCATGCAGCAAGATATATACAGAGTTGCAGCATGCTTACTGAACTATACTATACCTGTGATTTAGATGGTAGCCAGAACTCAAGGGTACCTCAACCTCCCTCTAGAACAATATAACCCACGCAACAAGCTATATAGCGAGTTGTAGCATGCTACACGATACCTGTGACTTTCATGGCTGCGTACCATTTAGATGGTAGCCACTAGCCAGCGGCTTCAGCTTACAAACACATTTCAACCAGCAGCACATACATTTCTTTCTTTTTGTGTGTTCCTTTTAGTGATCAGGAAAGCTCTCGTAGCATCTCTACGCATTCTGGACACGTTCCCAGACGCAAAGAATAAAGTACCAGTAAGAATCAATGACTGGAGTACGTCTCAGCGATGACCACGAGAATAGAACTGTTCAAGGTATCTAGGCTTGAAGGGATTGCGCCTTTTTTTTTGAAGTGGGGCCAAAAGTGGGGCGGCCATGGCCACCACGGCTGCCCCTATGGCACCAGCCTTGGATACTATATTGAGATGACACCCTCATGTTTGGTCTTGCTACATAAACGTTTCGCACCAGAACCATAATGATGGGGCTACTCTAGGTTAGCCTCATTCCCAGTGAACGACATTAGAACTAGGTCGACAAGTGGTGGCTTACACTACCATGTATCACAGCTCTAGTGAGATACTTACAACAGGTAACAAAGGGGAGACACACCACGGGGGAATTCTGTCAAGTTTTCACGCACAATCACAATGGTTTCTGAACCAAACTCAGGTGGCTTTCTCACACAGTTCAGTTGGCATGACAACAACTATGACGTAGCAAATTCTCCAAAGAAGTACTCTAACGCAACTCACTGTTTCAAGAGGGTGGGGATGTCAACGAACTTGGCTCGCTGCACAAGGCCTGCTTTGCTCCTTAGCTGGTCAATCTGTCCCAACAGCTCCAGGCGGTGTCCCACCCTGCTCACACCAATCTCTTTCAGGTGGTTCTCACACAACTGAGACAGGATGCTCCCACTGGAAATGTCATGGTCTCTGAATGCTTGCTGAGAGTGAGTGCATTTGTGTATGTGAGTAAGTGTACATGTATATACTGGCTACTTGTTCATACAGAGGGGGAGTAGCCTCATTCCCAGGCTGGGTATGGGAACGAGGCTAGTAGGGGGTAGACATGCCGCAACAACAGTATAGCGATATATTCCATTTGGAGGGTATTACTTTGAAAACCTATCCAAAAAGCATCACTTGCTTGTTATAACTACTTGTAGTTGTAATGACAGCAACGATTGCTCAGATCCAAGGGGGGCTACAGGGAGCTGTAGCCCCCCCCCCCCCCCCCCCCCCCCTTCACCAACTGATACCAAACACACTTACGGGCACGCCCCTAGTTTACTATACTACATGCTGAGCGTGCAATCACAACACAATGCACGGTACAGTACTGAGAAAAGACGTGACACGGAAGCAGTAGCAGGACAGTGGTAAGCACCAAGTTGCCATGATCCCTTCACGGCAACTGAAAGATGACGGAATACATTAATTTTATTTTGCGCTTCGAGCGGTTTCTCGTAAGCATATCCCCCTTACCCCCCACCTCCCCTCCCTTGTTGCAGCATAGTCCCACTTTAAACATTTTCCTGGATCCACCCCATGAATAATTATAGACATGTCGAAACCCAATATCATTGCAGCTCTACCTGGTACTGCGTGAATCCGATCTCCCTCAGCCAAGCAGCGATGTCTTCTCCATCCCACCGGAGTATGTTGGTATCAAATGCATCACTATCATCACTGCTGTCCTGCAGGGAGAGGATGTGTGAGGGTGTGTGAGGGTGTGTGAGGGGTGTGTGAGGGTTTGTGAGGAGTGTGTGAGGGTGTGTATGTGAGTGTGGGTGTGTGTGAGGGTGTGTGTGTATATGAGTGTGGGTGTGTGTGAGGGTATGTGAGAGGATGTGTGAGGGTGGGGCGTGTGAGGGTGGTGGGTGTTATGTGTGAGGATGTGTGTGTGAGGGTGGTGGGTGGGTGTGAGTGGTGTGTGCGTGTGTGTGTGAGTGTGTGAGAGTATGTGTGTGTCAACAGAAACTTGCTACATTTATTATTGAACAGCAAGAAAGAGTTGAAAGTACAATACATTTAGAGAGCCAGAGTTCTGCCTACTCTGGTCAGCCCCACCCACCTCTCACTCCACTATCACCTTAATGTTACAGCAGGAGAGAGATCATTCAGAAGCTAGCTATTTCCAATTCAATTATACCCCCCACCTCTCATGTCAGCCTGGGCAGAACCTTAGTGGCAGAATACCAGCCTAAAGCCCAGTAACGCAGGCCTTCTTACCCCAGAGTTTGGACGCCGCTTGCAGTTATGACATTGCATAACAAATTCAAATAACTGGTAACTTTCACCAACCAGACGACATTGGAGTTCAGTCTCTGAGTCCATGCTCCCAACTGCTCACAGTCAGCCATCGTAAGCCTTACAATGAGCAAGCATATTGTTATATGTAGAGAGTACTACCTATTAAGTGCCCATAATATGAGTGCTGTGAAGCAAATGTTTGTATAAGAACACAAACACACTTGCATAAACACACGAACAAGTTCTTTGTATGTTCCTTCAAAGGGGTTTGTGAAGTAATGTGTAGCCCTAGGTTCTCCCACCATTACGTCATAACAGGGTTGTGTACAAGACTACTACTACTGACTTGTATCACAGGCTCACATCATGAAGTTCAAGGCTCATATTCACAGTTTCTTGGGGCCTACCCTGTTCTTCAGTTTGCGCATCCATCATCAACGCAAACCGAGGAACAGAAAGAACGGGGTAGGCCTGGGATGAGAATAAACATAACGGTTGGCTTTGTGACTCTTCACCTCTGGCCACACCCCCTACTAGGAAGAGATTTCCATGGACTCATTTTCCCTATTTCGTTTCCCTTTTAGGAAAAGAGTCTGACCTGCAAGACCAGCCTGATGGTTGTGTTTAACCCCATAAGTTGTACAGACAGCTGCATAGAGGGATTACTCCACGAAACATGCGACTGAATACTGCGCTGTGATTGGTAAACACTCAATGGTGTGGGTTGACAAACTACTCTATGGCCATGTCCCAGATCCTTTCCCTCGGTGAGGAACGTGGAAAAGACTCGCCTGCACGCTGCAGTCAATAAACAGTGCACTCGAGTTTCATGGATTTGCAATACCTGAACTACTTTGTACACGGACCAGTCTCTTTCTTGCCTTTGATTCTGGACTCTTGGGAGGCCTTGGAGAGCGCCTGCCGTTCTCTGCAATGGGTCCCTGCACACGCAGCACGCTAGGGCTCCTCGACAGCTTGGTAATAGTCTTGTACTCCATGTGCGAGTCTACTTGGGGTCAAAGTTCAAGTGGGTGTGGCTCATGTTGCAAGCTGTTACAAACTATGTTAGCAACGAGCAGACAACGATCAACGACGGTGAGCGTGCTTGTGTTTGTTTCTGTTCACCTCCTCTGGTATAGGTCCCCTGCAGCTCGCGCTCCCTCTGTTGCTGTACATAGTTGTACATGTAGTTGGCAAGTATAGTTTGCAAACATGGTCACTTGCTTCTTGGGTTCTAGCAAGAAAATTCTTGGTTCTAGCACACTTAATTCAAGGTTACTGTACTTCATCTTCAGATTTGCATTGGGTCCTGTTTGGTGTCCAGACCAGGAACGGAATAGAGTCTGGGAACGAACCACGAATTAACTTGCAATAATTGTCTCTCTGCACTGTATTTATATCACACATTAGTGAGGCAATGATTATGAGACAAGGTAGGTATGAGACCCCATAGTTTTGCTCATACCTACATTCTTGGCTCAGTAAGCCACAGCATACAAACATGTTTGTCTGGCATTGTATTTTATAAACAAAGCTATTACAGAAGATAGATTTGGCAATCAGATTATTCTGCAAAATCAACTGAACTGCACTGGTACCTACTCGAACTGTTGCTCAAACAATAAACATTAGGGTTAGGGGTTAGGGGTCACGGTTAGGGTTCAGGTTAGGGTTAGGGGTATGGCTAGGGTTACGGGGTTAGGGTTACGGTCAAGGTTAGCTGGGTTACGGGGTTAGGGTTAGGGTTACAGTCAAGGTCAGATAGGTTAGGGTTACGGGGTTAGGGTTAGTGGTACATAGAGGTACAGTTAGGGTTACGGTCAGCTAGGGTTAGGGTTAGAGTTAGGGTTACACATGTAGGAGTTAGGGGGATTAGGGTGATGGGGTTAGGGTCAGAGTTATTGTGCATATCAAATCACAGCACCCACCCCCTTCCCACCCACCCCAGCCCCACCCCCCATGCCCCCACCCCCACCCCCCATGCTCCCACCCACCCCAGCCCCACCCTCCCACCCACCTACACTACCCATGCTCCCACCCACCTACACTACCCATGCTCCCACCCACCTATGCTACCCATGCTCCCACCCACCTACACTACCCATGCTCCCACCCACCTACGCTACCCATGCTCCCACCCACCTACACTACCCATGCTCCCACCCACCTACACTACCCATGCTCCCACCCACCCCAGCCCCACCTGCCCATGCTCCCACCCACCTACACTACCCATGCTCCCACCCCACCCAACTTACCCTGGCGGTGAAAGGTTCAACAAAGGTAAAGTTAGGGTGAGGGCTCACCTCACCTTAACCTCACCTGAGCTAAACCTAACCCGAATGGCTTGGACACAACTGGACTCGCTTTATATACCCGCAGAAGACTGTCGGCAACGCGTGCTGGCAACCATGCACGCGCTGGTAATACTATGATCTGATTGGTTGGCATCCGCGGTAGTTGAATTTTGGCGGTAAAATTCAATATGCACGCGTAAACTGTGGACAGTGATGAGCGTGTGTCCGTCTCTGTCGTTTTTCTTCAGTTACCGATGCCCTTGGCCTCCTCCGGTAGGCCGTCTGCCAATTGCTCTTCGCCTCTGTTGCTGCTCTTGTACTTGACTGTTCAGTAGGCTAATAGCCTGGATGGTGGCTAGCCGCTTGGAATATATTTTGAAGAAGCTTGACGCCTGGGAACGAGGCCGAGGTTGTTGTTGCTGGAGACTCCATTTCTGTTAGCTAGTAGTATAGTCCAAGTGTATATCGCGGCCTCCAAGAAAAGGAACTCAAGGATCGATGACTTATTTGATAAACTGAAGCCTACACTTGTGTGTAAGGTAAGGCGGGGTATTGTAACGGGGGTATAGCTACCGTAACTTGGAACACAGCGTTTCTAGCACTGCCATGGCGCCAGTCGAGGAGAAAGTCAAGGAGTTAAGTTCAGACTTGGTACATCCAAACTACTACTATGCCTGCTACTTCTGAGTCTGAAGTCCTTTACACTGGAGCCAATTAGCTATAGCTTTGAGTCTTCTGTTTCCGACATGTAGCTACACCAGTGATTTCAGAATGTGGAAACTTACCAGTGAGAGCCAGTAGTAGGATCAGAATCATTGGAAAGTGACTGAACTACCATTCTGCTAACTAGCACATGCACTGGGGCTGAATTCATGTAGCTAGAATGTTTGGCTGCTCCATCCCGGTATTTTGCTTTGTGTAGCTACCTAGCTACTGACCCCACCCACTAATTCCTTCATGTTTGCAAAGGAACCTCATCAGCTACTCTGAGTGCTGTTATAGAGCTGTGAAATTCAATTTAGGTTATCTTCTGAACTTGTCACTGCAAGCCTCTATCCTCTTCCTGTCTGGCCTAGCTTACAGAGCTGCTCCACCCGTGATGTTACTGAACACGTACAGGACAATTTCGGGTCAAAGTTCAAGTAGGCGTGGCTCGATTTGCGAGCGGGATCGTCCCGTGGCGTACGGCCGGCCCATCAAGTGCAAGCTACAGATGTGGCAGTCGTCCAACGGCAGAACAAGATCCAGGAGAGCTGAGTACGACGTTTCAGGCACGGATGCTGTCGCCATTGTTCTACTAGAGGGTATTTTATGTTGCTGAAGCAGGTTGCCTAATTAACGCGCGCCAGGACAGATTGGGAATACTACTGCAGCTATATAGCTGTCTATGAAAGGTCAGCAAATAAGTACGCACCTAATTTGGTTCCCTGACCCTGCTTTTGGAAGGTTGAGTTGTTCACCAGACTGTGTTCCATACATGTACATAAGGTACTGCAATCCATTCACGATAGGAATTTCTTAGACTGTCGAGCAGTGTGAATCATCCCCACACCTGCACCACACTGCTGCGTATTACAAAAATTCAGTGCAGAGTTGGAACAGTGCTAGCAAGTGCCAGCTACTAGTCCCTCTTTGAACGCTTGGTACGTACCTTGACCAAGTGACAGGGCTGCAGTTAGTGTACATGCACTTCCCTTCAGAATTCTTTTGCAATGTTACAGTAGGTGGGTATGCAAAAGGAGCAATTAATGATTACAAAGGTGCTGGATATTCCTTCACTCATATTATCAAGATTTTAACACGTGTGTGTGTGAGTGTGTGTGTGCGTGACGGAAGTGGGATGTTTGTTGGGCAGGACTAGGCTAGTGACGTGTGTCCTTCATACTTCAATTTACGAACTCCTGGAAGAAAGTTCGAGAACATTGCGGAATCTTCAAGTCCAGAACAGCTGCGGATGCAATCGGGGAGTAGCAGTCGAAGCGGACGCAATCGGGGAGCAGCAGTCTAAACCAAAACAATCAGGGAGCAGCACTAGCAGCCTAAGCAGACACAATCAGGAAGCAGTTAAAGCGGACGCAATCGGGGAGCAGCAGCTGTAACGGATGCAATCGGGGAGCAGCAGCTGAAGCGGATGCAATCAGGGAGCAGCAGCTGAAGCGGACGCAATCGGGGAGCAGCAGCTGAAGTGGATGCAATTGGGGAGCAGCAGCTGAAGCGGATGTGATCGGGGAGCAGCAGCTGAAGCAGATGTGATCAGGGAGCAGCAGCTGAAGCGGATGTGATCGGGGAGCAGCAGCTGGCAAGCAGACACAATCGAGAACAGCAGTTCTGCAAAGAGAGGTGTCCGGCGCCGGATTACTCACTTAGGCGAACGAAGGGGAAGTAGCTGAGCGAGCAAAGCTACTTCCCCTTCTATATGTGCATATTAGCCTCGTTCCATTCCATCTCATTGGAGATTGTTGACCCCTGTTCCAGTACTTTAACATAGACCACCGCATTCACTGCAGCAGAGGTGCGTGAAGAGTACAGTGTTTATAGCCGTATCCCCAGGCCCCTCTCCAACTTACCATTGCGTACTGCTGGGGGTGATCTGGGAACGAGGCTGGGGGTGATCTGGGAACGAGGCTGGGGGTGATCTGGGAACGAGGCTACAAGAAGAGGATATGGCCAAGAGCTACGCAGACCCGGGCCCCCTGGGGGCCCCCAACCCCAGTATTGCTCTCCTTGTACATATCACGTTTTAGCCTATTCTCATTTTTCGTACCAGTTTACTCCAGTGATGTGCCATTTACCTACCCCCTCCATACTTGTATATAATTATATGAGTTTCTACTGTTGCAAGTTTAAAGCTGTGCTTGTAATTTCATACACACAGCTTGGTGATGTCACGGAGGCAGGCTGGTGACCGGGAAGACGGCGGGGGACCAAGGAGGAAGGACGGAATTCTCAGGGCAGCTAGCGGATCTAAACTGGCCCACCAGGTTTGAGTGCCATTCTGTTTGTGTGTTTGTGCATCTCAATCAGTTTCCATAGCTACTGCAGTCACCGCTTTGACAGTGGTGACCTTGATCTCTTATTGCCAGGGATCACAATCCATTTCTCTTTTTTTCGTGTTGCCTTGACAACCAAAACCTGTGGCAAAATCGTGTGACAGTGCTCGCTCTAGCCTCATTCCCAGGGCACGCAGAGTAGGAAAAGTGGCCTGGAATCAGGCTAGGCTCGCCAAGGTATGAGGTACAATGTAGATTGGCTTCCTTCGCTCACTTCAGCTACTGCCACCTCATTGCATCTGTAGTGAGAGGCCCACGCAAACTCTTGCTTCCCTCATGCCATCGAGTGAATCCAGCATGACGCATTCCTCCAGCACACCAACAGCCTTGTGTACAACATCTCTAAAACCTCTTTGCCTGGACCGTGCCGTTTTCAGCTCAACGTCCATAAAGATGACAACTTCTCTGCGAAGGACAAAACTCATATTTCCCTCCTGATTTTAGAGGTTCCACTGTATTCTACCATGCATGCACTACCACGTCCCCAGGTGGACGAGCTGTGCGACACATTGCACAAGACCAATCGTACCATGGTCGAGAGTGAGAGAATGCTGTCCGAGTACCAGGACATCACTCACTCCCGGAATAGGGAGATGGACACTGTGAGAGTGTGTGAGTGTGTGTGTGTGAGTGTGTGTGTGTGTACATGTATGTGTGTGTGTGTGTGTGTGTGTGTGTGTGTGTGTGTGTGTGTGTGTGTGTGTGTGTGTGTGTGTGTGTGTGTGTGTGTGTGTGTGTGCACGTGCATGTGTATGATCATGAGTATATCTGTACGTGTACACGGTTTCATTCAGGATTGGCGTGAGGGCACTGGTGGGACACTGGGATGTAATGGGATGGTGGGACCAAGTCTTATGGGGGAGGATGGTGTGGGATGTCCCGGGTGGTCCCTTCCTATCTTAGTGGGACACTGGGATCTCACGGGAGTACACCAATCAATGTTTAGAACAAATAGTGGGGCTACACTCTAGCTTGCTGTCTACGGTGGCTACAGTAAACGTGGACAGGGGAGGAGGAGTTGAACTCTTCTCTGAGGGTGTAACATCATCTTTCGCACTCATTTGTCGCTGTTCCAATTCGTCCTGTGTACAGCTGAGAGATGAGCTGGAGCAATCAAGGGATGCCCTCAGGACCGAGTCAGCCAGAAGGTAATGGCTGAAGCTGAGCAGTAAATTATGTTCAACTTGTATGTACCTGACAGAATTGTGGCCTGACGTAGAGGCCTATAGTCTCTGGTTCCAGTGTACAAAAATAATATGTGAGCGGTTCCATTGAATCACTGCAAACTCCATGTATGCATGTAATCCCCTCCCCATATTGTATGTCCCCCCTGCACTGAGCCGCTCATGTGCTTTACGTAACCCCTCCCTCCCCCCTCCCTCCCCTCCCCTCCCTCCCTCCCCTCCCTCCCTCCCTCCCTCCCTCCCTCCCTCCTCCCTCCCTCCCGCCCTCCCTCCCACCCTCCCTCCCTCCCTCCCTCCCTCCCTCCCTCCCTCCCTCCCTCCCGCCCTCCCTCCCGCCCTCCCTCCCTCCCTCCCTCCCTCCCTCCCTCCCTCCCTCCCTCCCTCCCTCCCTCCCTCCCTCCCTCCTTCCCCACTCTCTCCATGTACATGTGCATGCATGTCCCCCAGGGCTGAACACAGCAGCTCCCATGTGCTTGACCTCTTGGACCCCTCGCTGAGGGCCACGCCCCCTGCTGTTGAGCAGCAAACAAGGGATGAGCTCTGTGACAGCACCAGAGAAACCATGCGAGAGGTAAATTCATGTGTATACATACCTAACCTCGTTCCCAGGATGCATGTGGGGCCTGGGAACGAGGCTAATGCATACCATATTCAGTCTAGATTTTGGTCATAGACCTAGCTATGTACAGGTAGAATTCTACATTATTTGTTTCTATTTCGTACAAAAATAAGGAAGGCTGTTGGTTGACTAAAGGATCTTTAAATGTACCGACAAATGTAGACACTTAGTTAAATTTAACTAGATCAAGTGCAACCACTCTCCTGGTAGCACAACTCTCTGGTAGCCTCGTTCCCAGGCCCGCGCGCTGCTTCGGTTGCACCAAAGGACGTGGAGGGCCTGGTATGTTACCTCACATGTGTGACGTCGAGGGTAGAAAGGTGATGGAAAGGACTTAATTGAATGTGGGCTATATGGGGCTCTGAACAGCAAGAAGAGCTGCTCGTACTCACAGCTAGGTCGCCCCAATTAATGCACATGACACTACAGTTGCAGTGAGCAGTGGCGGCTAATGGGAAGGCAAAAATGCTCATAACATCACCAACATGGTTATTAGTCTCGTTGAGGGGGTCTGGGTAGCCTCGTTCCCAGGCCCGCGTGCCGCTTTCGGTTGCACAAAAGAACGAGGAGGGCCTGGTATATGTTACCTCACGTGTGTGACGTCGAGGGTAGAAAGGTGGTAGAAAGGACTTAATTGAACGTGGGCGAGCTGGGGCTCAGAACAGCAAGAAGAGCAAAGGCACGAGGTAACTTACCACACGTATTTTGCTAGCGGGGGGCGACTATTATACACACCAAGCATTGAACGTGTAGTTGGTTGAACAATACGCAAAACTTCGCATTTTCGTTCTGAAAATTTTGGCCGTTTGTCGATTACATAATGCTCACGTGAGGAAACATACCAGGCTCTCCCCGCTTTTCCGTACTGCAAGCGACGAAAAGCTGGGCGGGGCCTGGGAACGAGGCTAGGGGTATGGGCACGAGACTACATGTGTATACTATGAAAGGATCACTAGTGCACGAGGGCTATTATGACAGTACTAGTGTAGTCTGAAACACTTCATACGTATACAGAACATTTTTTCCCCGTATGTGTAGTGTAAAATGCATACCCACTATCCTCCATCCGTTGATCTGTACTGTACGTTTTCTGCTTGTGCGTATGAGCTGAGCGAGTGCAGCACCCATTGCTTTCTCTTCCGGGAGTGCAAAGTTCATGTCCACTACCCCTCAACCAATCTCTCTGTACTGTACTTCACTTGTTATATAACTCTGCTTCATTTCCTCTGCACATCAGCCGAGTACGAGTGCTCGAGCCCACACGAAACATGATGTCATTGATGCGCTGGCTGAAGAGGTCAGGCAGATCAGGGTGAGTGCAGGGTAACGTTGAGGAGAAGCGAGGGGTTTGGGGGAGGTGGGAGGGGAGGGAGAGGAAGGGGGGGTAGGGAGAGGGGAGGGGGAGGGGAGGGGGAGGGAGAGAGGGAGGGGGAGGGAGAGGGGGAGGGGAGAGGGGAAGATGAGGGGGAGGGAGGAAGGAGAGGGAGGGGGAGGGGGGAGAGGAGAGACAGAGATGAAGGGGAGATGGGACATGGGTACACTCTCAAATTGTGGTGGAGCAAGAAGTGCTTAAGGGGACCTACGACAACTCTTGGAATCTCAGTTATCCGTAACTCGTACCGTTTGTTTGGGTTATATTATTACGTCTTTAAAATTGATGCTGAGATTTAGAAACCATCTCATCGCTGGTCTGTGGGCTTTAATTACTGTCACATCTCTGGAAGATCTAATTGAAGCTCCGGAAGAGCAGTAAGCAAATCTGCGCCGTTTTTCAGAAACGTAGGTACGTACAAAGCCAGCGCTCTTATTCCGCGTCTTCAGAAGAACACTTCTGATTCTCTCAAGGCGCCTTCCAGTTTTTGGAAGAAGCCTCCTAGTTTGCAACAAAGCTGCGCTGTAAACACATGTCGGAATAGCGTTTCAAATCCCTGCATCAGACGCATACCGTACGTTTATGTTTATGTGCTTTGCTTGCCTGTTCTCCAGGAGGATCTGTGGAAGAGGGATGCCAGTGAGAGGCAAAGAGAATTGCGGAGAGACATGAAGGGTCTGCAGAGGTATGTATTAGCCTCATTCCCAGGCCGTATTTTTTCGTTTCTCCCTCCCAAAACGGCCTGGGAACGAGGCTAAGGTACATGTATGTGCTGTAGTGTAGCCCCCCACCCAGGGCCCAGTGTCACCACTGGCTACATAAGAGTGGTCAGTGGTCAACCACGAAAAGAGCTAGTCAAAGCTTTAACCTGCGGCCGCAGCTGTGACTATAGAGTCTATGTGCGTGACCACCTCCTGAATTCTTTGATGTTCATGTGTACTTCCTTCTTGTAGTGACCTGGCTGCTGAGCGGCGCCATCTTGGTGTGAGTCTCCAGGAGTCCCAGCAACTGGCCAGCCACGTGGACGACCTAGGGGCACAGCTGGATCAGGTGCACGGAGAAAAACAAAAGGTATACGTACATGCACTACAACTGTACATTGTGCATGTGTGTGTGTGTGTATGTCATTGAGTGTGTGTGTGTGTATGTGTGTATGTGTGTATGTGTGTGTGTATGCGAGCGTGTGTGTGTATATGTGTGTATGTGTATAGACAAAAGGTATACGTACATGCATTACAACTAGTTAACTACATGTACATTGTGCATGTGTGTGTATGTCATTGAGGGTGTGTGTGTGTATACAGGTGTATGTGTATGTGAGTGTGTGTGTATGTGAGCGTTTGTGTGTATATGTGTGTATGTGTGTGTGGGGGGATATGAGAGTGCGTGTGTGTGTGTGTGTGTGTACGTACGTGTGTGTGTGTGTACGTGTGTGTGTGTGTGTGTGTGTGTACGTGTGTGTGTGTGTACATGTGTGTGTGTGTGTGTGTGTGTGTGTGTGTGTGTGTGTGAGTGTGTGTGTGTGTGTGAACCACACCTCTTCCTGTAATGTGTTTTTGTTGAGCTACATGACTTGTGGCATACAGTCACGAATATGATCCTGATTATATTCTGGTATCGTTTTACACGATTGTAACCTTATAGGAACATTTTTCACAAGTTTAGAACAATTATCACATCCCATAGTGTATCTGGTGTCGTTCTATTGGTATTGGTCTTGCTTCAGGTGCTGTCCCAGCTTGAGATGACCACGCGGAGACTGGATGAGTCCCTGGAAGGACGGGAGGATCTCCTGAGTCAGGTACAGAATGCAGATCGGGTGTAACGTATATTTGGGCGAGCGTGTCACTGAGCCAGCCCCACACTAGTCGTAGTCGAGCGGTGGATGTGGACGCTGTGTCGATCTGTCTATGCCATTCTGTAAACCTGTTGCATGCAATTTAACGTATACATGCAGTTCTCAACGTCATACTGATTCCGTGCGAAACAGTCAATGGCATGGGGAATGAGGCTGACAGAGTAGTATGAAACGTGCAGAAGACAAAAGCAACAAGCGACAAACAGAATCGGGAAGGAAGGGATGAATTAATCACACCCTTAATCATCGCATGCTCACAAGGAAGGTGAGTACGTGTTTACAAAGGGTCGAGACTTCCCAGCTAGACTTGCACCAACAATGTACTACCACAAACATCCTACTACTCATGAGTGTGACCTTGCTGTGCATTCACCTATAGCTATATAGTTACAGCAGTGTTGAATTATAATTGGATATACCTATGTACATCTTTGTACATCTATGTACGTATGACTGCAAGGCTCACGACAGCATCCGGAATGATCATACACACATGTACGCATATTGCATAAATTTCGTGACATATGAATCAGATGTACGTGTAGCAGTTTCCTGTGTCACTGCATCCGACCAGGAGAATATCTTTTTTGTTGTAATTATCCAGGTGGAGGAATTGCAGTTGCAGTTGTCCAGGTCAGAGGAGCGTCGAGCCGTGATGCAGGAACGCCATGGCTCCCTCCTGCAGCAGTGCAGGCAGCAGGAGCTCACACACAGCAGACTGAGCTCACAGATCAGAGACGTCGAAGCTCGCATTACCCAGCACAGGTGAGACACCAAACCACACAGCATGGAGCCGTGTTGCAGGAGCGCCTTGGCTCCCTCCTGCATGTGGGTAGGCCTCCCTACTTCATTCCCAGGCCACATGGGCCTCCCTGCCAGGTTTAACCTCATTCCCAGGCCACGTGGGCCTCCCTGCCTCATTCCCAGGCCACGTGGGCCTCCCTGCCAGGTTTAACCTCATTCCCAGGCCACGTGGGCCTCCCTGCCAGCTCATTCCCAGGCCACGTGAGCCTCCTTGCCAGGTTTAACCTCATTCCCAGGCCACGTGGGCCTCCCTGCCTCATTCCCAGGCCACGTGGGCCTCCCTGCCAGGTTTAACCTCATTCCCAGGCCATGTGGGCCTCCCTGCCAGGTTTAACCTCATTCCCAGGCCATGTGGGCCTCCCTGCCAGGTTTAACCACATTCCCAGGCCATGTGGGCCTCCCTGCCAGGTTTAACCTCATTCCCAGGCCATGTGGGCCTCCCTGCCAGGTTTAACCTCATTCCCAGGCCATGTGGGCCTCCCTGCCAGGTTACTTAGGATGGTGAGCTGTCTAGTTCAATTACTCTTATTGCAGGCATGTGCCCCCAGACCCCCCAAGATACTTCTGCACTTCATGCAGAAGTTACCATGAACACGTACCCTGGCAACTCCCCTGGCTATGCCATTGCTCTAAACTCATTGTGGCAGTTATTACCCCGTGCGCGCACACGCAGCAGGAGGTTGAGTGATTAGTTTTGTCCGTCTGTCTGTGGAGCAGCGCTTTCAGCAATGAAGGCCTTGTTGAAGGCTTAGTTCAGGATAGAAGTGTCAGAATTCAGATAATAATAGCGTCTACATAACTCACAGACCAGAGATCCACTCGAGAGGCTGAGAAAAGCTGCGTGAAAGTCTTGTTTCTAATTTATACAACTTGACCACACCCTGTTTGTAACATTACTGCCACAACTTACGGTATCTTAGTCTGCATGCTGACATCGCTGTATTGATAATCAGTAGGCCTAACTATCTCATTGTGCAAGCTGTGGCGGTAGGCTTTCCTATATCACGTTAAAGTAGTGCACTGGGTACGTGCTGTGCTGAGCACCTCTAGTTACTCTTTCACTGTTACATATCATTTGCACCCCAGGAGTGAGCAGAGCAGTTTAGAGGGTCGCTACGAGGAGGCGAAGCTCAGGCTGTTGCAGAAGAGCAGTGTGGAGCAGACTCTGCAGGACAGGTGCCAGCAGCTGCAAGCCAAACTGGCTGAGAGCGTCGAAGAGAGGGAGTGTCTGCTGCGTAGAGTTGGCTCAGCGGACCGGGAATGCAGTGATAGCAAAGCGGAAGTGACACAGCTGAGGGCCGAACTGAGAGGCGTCACAGCTGAGAGAAGCACCTTGCAGGAACAGGTAGACCAGTGCCGTAACCTCCAGATCCAATGTTGACACTCACTCTACTGGGCCAGCTAACTATAAGTGGCTACATCATTGTTCTGAGTCTATCCGGAGCCCATAACGAGGAGTATCCGAATTAGCAGTATATAGCTCGCTCGCTCGCTCCCTCCCTCCCTCCCTCCCTCCCTCCCTCCCTCCCGCCCGGGAAGGGGGAGGGGGGTGAGGGGGGGAGGAGGGGAAGGGGGGAAGGGGGGAGGGGGGAGGGGGGGGGGGGGGGGGGGAGCCAATGGACCCCCTACAATGAGCAGGTTATTGTCTGCTGCTGAACAGAGTGCAGTGGTCAAAGTACCTTTCAGCTATGAAGTCCTGGCGAGAACACTGCTCTATTTGACCCTACCTAGGTTTGCAGCCTGGAGCAGGAGGTGCGTCGGGATGAGGGCAAGCAGGAGAGATTGAACCACGAGCTGAGAGAGCTATCTGCCCAGCTGTCTGCCGGCGAGGAGAAGCAGAGCAAACTGGTCTCCCAGCTGGAGGCGATGCTGAAGAGACTGCAGTACGAGAAGGAAGAGAAAGAGACCTTAAGGGTTGGTAAAGGGTTTGGCAGCTAGCTCATTTCAGCCTTCGATCAATATCTCCAGTTCTTAACCATGGTTTGGTTTCATACAGGATTTTTGCTGGGGAGTGGAGACTTCAGCACGCTAGCAGTAGTCTCGTTCCCAGACTACGTTGCAAAGCGGTTGTTCTGGGGGTGTCTGTGGGCATGTCCCCCCCCCCCCCCCCCCCCCCCCAATTTGAATATGGAACCCTGTTAATCACTTTTACTGTGCCTGTAATGTAGTGATCAGCTGCTATTTTGCCCTCAGTCTAGAGTGGGAGAGCTCGGGGAAGGACTGCAGATGTCGGAGAGGAGAAGAGAAAACCTGCGCTCTCAGGCTCTGCAGTCGCTGAAGAAGTATGTCCGCACACGTCTTAATAATCTGAACAGTCTTGTCTATATGTATACATTACATGTGGTACTGTATACCTCATGTGTAGGTATAAACTGCGCTGCCGCCAGTTTGAACAGGAAATGTTTCAGCTAAACCAGGAGAAGGATGAGACAGTGGTATGTTCAGTGCAGATACCTTAAAATTGATGCCGCGATTTTCCGTCATTGGTCGAGTTTCCACTACAAACTCATCCCCAGAGGATATAAACGCAGCTATGAAAGGCTTAAACGAAGCTCTGGAAGATCCGTAAGCGATGCTGCATGGTTTCTCGGATACTTAGGTACATACAAAGCCAGCACTCTTTAGAAGAAACCTTCCACATCTTTAGAAGAAAACTTCCCCGGAAGATGCCTTCCGATTTTTGAAAGCAGCCTTCCGGTTTGCGGTGAAGCTACGCTGCAGGCAAACACATTGAAAAAGCGTTCCGAATCTCGGCATCAATTTTAAATATGCATGCAGTATTCTGTGTAACCGAATTACTGATCCACTTCTCATTCCCAGGTGTGTTGTGAAGCGCTGCAACGGCAGCTGCAGGAATACCACTCCCGCCTGGACACTGGTAAGCTGGTGATCGGTGCAGCTGCTGCGGTGATGCATGGAGCTTGCCATTGTGCACCACTGTCCCGTATTCAAACCCTGCTATCGTTTTGATACACAGATGAAGTCAGCTTGGCACTGCTCAGGCAGGAGAATACCAATCTGAAAGTGAGAGTAGGCACATTAGCCTCGTTTCTAGCCTTGTTCCCAGGCCTGCACGCCGCTTACGGTTGCACAAAAGAACGTGGAGGGCTTGGTATGTTACCTCGTGCGTGACGTCGAAGGTAGAAAGATGGTAGAAAAGACTTAATTGAACTTGGGTAAACTGGTGCTCAGAACAGCAAGAAGAGCAAAGGTATGAGGTAGGTAGCGTACCCCATGTATCTAGCTAGCAGGGGTGACTGTCATATACACCAAATGTTGAACGTGTAGTTGCAAGTGATGAAAAGCTGGGCGGGGGCCTGGGAACGAGTCTACACTCGTAGAGTGCAAGTGATCAAATACTGGCGGTGAGAATGGCCTGGGAACAAGGCTACACATACATGTATACCCTAGCGTACTACTCTGCTAGCCAATTTGTGTGGGTAGTGTTCCAGGGTGGATAATACAAGTTCCTGTGGGAGCCTTCCCCCCCTCCCCTAGTCAAGGACTTCAAGTGGCTGTTAAAATAACAAAGGACAAAGGGTACATGATCTCGCACAGGTGGCCATTTCAAGCCCAGAGCCTTATACAAAGTGGTATTGGCTATGTATATACCCTGATGATGTTGGTTCAATCCAGTGACGTCATGTCGGGCAGAGATATTGGAGGTCAGCGGCTGAATTTGAATGTAAACGGAGCTTAGGTCTCCACAAGTAAAGGACACACAGGTACGCATACCCAGACTGTCAGCATGAGAGGGTCTGATGAGTGGACTAGCTGAACGCTAAACCATTGAAGTTGCTTGTTGGGCTGTAGTGGTTTATGGGGCGGCATCCAAGACATGTACATCTGTAGCTATGCTACGTATTAGCCTCGTTCCCAGGCTCTCCAACACGCGAACAAAATTTCCGTACTGTAAGCGACAAAAAGCTGGGCAATGGACTGGGTACGAGGCTAACTACGTACACTGTTTGCACATATTGAGTTGCTAGAATAGTTGCTATAGCTTTGCTGCTACATGTATTTGTGATTCTATTTTCAGTCGCAAGTAACTGACCTTGAAGCACAGAGTGATCAGCACAAGCAACAGGTATAATGTACATGTAGTGGTGGCTAGACGTGTGATACTGGGTACTCTTAATGCTCCCACACACTTGCTGTCCGTCTTCCGTATTTCTTTTTGGTTACAAGAGCAGAACAGTCCGAGAATGGGGTTACCTAGCTGACAAACATTATACATACATATGCTCACCCACGAACACATACGCATGAACACATACACACGAATTACACATGCATATGTACACAACAGCATCGCCAGCTGCACTTTCACACTACAGAGCTTAAGTCCTTTGAGAGTCCATTTCTCAAATATTGTCGACCATGTCTATTACGTATTGTTAGATGCCAGTAGTGACCAATTCCTGTGCATGAACTGCGAGTAGAATAGTTTGTGTGATAGCTACGTAACACTCGGCTTCTTATCTGCAGTACCAAAGAGATCTTCTGGAGCTACAGAGCCAAAAGCACTCCCTGGCAGCAGAAAGGAGGTCGCTAAAGCAGGTGGGTGTACGTGCGTGTCCTTTAGTTGTGGAGACCTACATTGTAAGTTCCGTTTACACAGTACACTTCTATTCTGGATTGTAATCCACATTGGGACTTTGAAGCTGCTTAGCTCATCTGTAGAGGTATTTGAAGCCTTGTTGCCATGGTAATATACCAGGTGCTGATATACCTGCTGATATGGAAGCCTCATCACAGCCATGTGCTAGCCTTAACCACACTGGCTGTTCCTTTATCCAGTGAGAGGTTCTGTTCTCCTCCAGGAGCTCCTGACGTCCCAGGAACAGCAGAGACTAGCTGAGGAGAGGCTGAGCAGCCACCTGCACCACTCCGAGGAGTGCAGCCAGTCAGAGAGGACACAGCTGCAGGTACGAACTAGAAGTGTTTGGAAGAACACCAGTCTAGCCGCTAGCCCCTCTCCGCCCGGCCGGTCAATCGGGTAACTTGTGAACAGCTGCAATGGTACGATGCGAAGTCAACGACATGCACTACAACTAGAAAGGTCGCATGCTAACTACCACTTGCGATTTCAAAAGGGGTGTAACCAGGAAACCGATAATAGGAAATAGGTGAAAAGAACTGCCTTGACTTGTATCAGATACAGAAATGTCCCTTTATGTTTTATTGTTTTGCATTGAGTATGAATGCCTTAGCTAACCTGCTTGGAGCGTTTTTTGCCTACAGACACTCGAACAGACGGACATGAAGGCATTGCCTTACCCTTGCTGTGCATACACACGCGGGGTAACTAGAGTGTGATAATAGAATGCTTACCCAAGGTGTTGTGTGGTGTGCCTCAGTTCAGTGTGGTACAGGATGATCACAGACAGACATGAAGGCATTGCCTTACCCTTGCTGTGCATACACACGCGGGGTAACTAGAGTGTGATAATAGAATGCTTACCCAAGGTGTTGTGTGGTGTGCCTCAGTTCAGTGCGGTACAGGATGATCACAGACAGACATGAAGGCATTGCCTTACCCTTGCTGTGCATACACACGCGGGGTAACTAGAGTGTGATAATAGAATGCTTACCCAAGGTGTTGTGTGTTGTACCTCAGTTCAGTGCGGTACAGGATGATCACAGACAGACATGAAGGCATTGCCTTACCCTTGCTGTGCATACACACGCGGGGTAACTAGAGTGTGATAATAGAATGCTTACCCAAGGTGTTGTGTGTTGTACCTCAGTTCAGTGCGGTACAGGATGATCACAGACAGACATGAAGGCATTGCCTTACCCTTGCTGTGCATACACGCGCGCGGGGTAACTAGAGTGTGATAATAGAATGCTTACCCAAGGTGTTGTGTGGTGTACCTCAGTTCAGTGTGGTACAGGATGATCACAGACAGACATGAAGGCATTGCCTTACCCTTGCTGTGCATACACGCGTGGGGTAACTAGAGTGTGATAATAGAATGCTTACCCAAGGTGTTGTGTGGTGTGCCTCAGTTCAGTGCGGTACAGGATGACCACAGACAGACATGAAGGCATTGCCTTACCCTTGCTGTGCATACACGCACGGGGTAACTAGAGTGTGATAATAGAATGCTTATCCAAGGCATTGTGTGGTGTACCTCAGTTCAGTGCAGATCAGATGCGGATTCGAACCAAAGAAGTGACAATAGGAAGTAGCTGAAAATGACGGCAAAAGGAACTTGTATTAGGTCCCAAAAAGACAATTGAGGTCCGTATGAAGCCTCTAAACACCTTAGCTAACATGCTTGACACATGACTGACAGACACCAAGGCATTGCTCTATCCCTGCAGCAGTTGTTCTCATGTAACCACAGTTGTTAGCATGTGAACACAGCTGCAATTGCTTCTGAACACCAGTATAGGGTTAGACAGCGTATCCATGGAAACGATGGAAGGTCATGGACCCTGGGCTGTAAAGTGCACACTCTAAAATGCCCAGCATGGAGGTTAATATGGGCTGATACCTTCTACATCCCATAGCTTTGCTTGGACAAGACATGTAATGATTATTGTTTATAACCATGGTAATGGAACAATGTATCAAAAGTGGTTGTCAAAGCTGTTTTGAATAGTTCATTGACTGCAGCCAACACAAATCTGGAGCTGTGCCAAATTTCACCCTTTGATGCCAGGCTGAGCTTAGATAGATTTGAACAGGAATGCTGTCTCTCTACATGCCAAGTTGATGTTCAGACAGGTCCAAGAGGTCAGATAGGTCATAGCCTCATACCCAGGCCTTCTGAAGGCCTGGGTATGAGGCTAGATAGGTCACTGCTGCTGTGCACATGTCATAACCAGCAACTGTTCAAAATCAGCACCAAGGTAGAAAACAAGGGGTTAATTAATTAATCTACAATTCGTGCCAGACTAATTAGTCTAAAAGGGTTTGTCAGATAGAAAATTGCGTCCTGTGCGTGATAAGCACCCAGAAACTCAAATACATGAGTTGCAGTTATAATTTTGCCGCTTGTATTTACTCCAGCATGAGTTACGAGCCAGCAGAGCACAGAACAAGAAGGTGCTGGCCAAGCTAAGCAGACTCGCAAAGGCATGCCAGGTACGTGTTGTACGATGTACTAACCTCGTTCCGAGGCTCCTCACCGTCTCGGGCCTGGGAATGAGGCTAACAATGTACGTACATTCACTATGATGGTTCAGTTTTGTTCAGTTTGTTTTGATTTGATAACCCAGGAATGTCACATCTGCACATTTCAGGTCCTGGGGGGGGGGGATGGTGATGACATCATCACTGAACTTACTTGAGTGGCTTTGCTCAAAGGAAGGGCAAAGGTCAATTCCCTAAGGCAAACTACATGTAACCTTCAACAGAAAAACCAAGGGCTTTAGTGGGATTCAAACCCATGACAGAGCCTGAGTTGAGCACAAGAGACTCTCACTCTATGTGTGCACCATCGTGCATCCCATTATACACTGCCAGTGTCTACTTCCTAGCTGACGGTATTACATGTAACCTCTGCAGACTGCGAAGGCAAACTTGGCTATCCTGAGGTCACAGGAGATGCAGTGGACTGAGGAGAACAACAGACTAACTAGAGAGCTGGAACAGGTACGCTCGTGGACGGCAGATGTCCTGTACTTGGCCATGGATGTTGTGAAGTGTTTAGACATCAGATTTTAAATTACTACATATATATCCGACATACATATGTATTGCTCTAACGCCTACCTACATGTACCAGCAAGTTAGAGCGGGAGTGTGGGGTCAGCAGATCTGTTTAACCATGCCCAAATTTGGCTATAGATTACAAGGATTCATGAAGACATCAGCCATGCAAGGCCATGCCCAAATTTGGCTACACTGAGATCAAAAAGGATTAATGAGGGTAACTAGGGAGGTACACTCGCGGACATCTTGTTGCAAAGACTACAAAAGATCCATGTGATGTGCATGTGTGCTTTGGAGCAGCAAGTAACTGGTATCAGATTATTCGATTTCCCATGTTCTGGTGTTTGGAATATGTACATGTACCTGGACTCTACCTGCATTAAAAAAGATGGTTTGGATAATGTTTGTGAACTTCTTGGAATACAATGTTCCGTCCTTGCACCTCATTTCTGCAGGTGCAACAAGCATTGGCACAGAGAGAGCATGAGATATCTGACCTCGTAGAGGCACTCAAGGTACATTAAATGAGGGAGGGATGCGGGAGGGAGAGACGGAGTGAGGGACGGAGGAGGGAGAGAGGGAGGGGTGGAGGGGATGGCTGGAGGGGAGGGAGGGAGGGAGGGAGAGAGGGAGAGAGGAGGGAGGAGGGAGGGAGGGAGGGAGGGAGGGAGGGAGTGTGTATGTGTGGGATGTGTGCATGTGGATGGGTATTTGTGTGATGTGGGTGTGGGTATGTATGTGTGATACGTATATACAATGTATGTGTGGGTTGTATGTGTGTGTACATGTGTGTGTATGGATGTGGTGGTGTGCATCTTGAAACATGACCCATCAAAAGCCAGTCATAATATTAGCGGGAAACTGGTATACCATACCGATCATTAATTTACCAGCCGTTTACGTAAGATGTTTGTTCACATATGCGAGTGATGCGCTCTTCCTGCCAGCTCTCTCACGGCCAGGAAGTCGAGCACATGCAGCAGAAACACCGGCGTACCTCTGCCCGGCTGGAGCAGCAAGTGACCCAGCTGCAGGTGAGCGTCATTAGCAGAACGTTAGTCTGACTTGGGTATCTTTCTCACCCGCTACTTGCCATGTACATGTAGCTTTGTCCCCCGGCCGTCTCCTGCTCCATTTTTAGCCACACATGTGACCTTTGAACCGGTTGGGCAGTTCAAAGGTCATGGCAAGAAATGGAGCTGGAGATGGTCTGCTTGCAGTACATATGCCTTACTCTCCATTTACTTGCCATCTGTCCACAGCTGCAGCTAGCTGACAAGGAGTCCACAGTACGTGCCGTGAGACGGCAGCATTTTAGGACACTAGGTGACCACCAGAGAATGGGAGATGACCTTTCAAGGTGAGCAATAGGATACTGTGACCAGGGAGGTAGCCCTCTTAGCCTCGTACCCAGACCACACTGTGACCAGGGAGGTAGCCCTCTTAGCCTCGTACCCAGACGACACTGTGACCAGGGAGGTAGCCCTCTTAGCCTCGTACCCAGACCACACTGTGACCAGGGAGGTAGCCCTCTTAGCCTCGTGCCCAGGCCACACTGTGACCAGGGAGGTAGCCCTCTTAGCCTCGTACCCAGGCCTCACTGTGACCAGGGAGGTAGCCCTCTTAGCCTCGTACCCAGGCCTCACTGTGACCAGGGAGGTAGCCCTCTTAGCCTCGTACCCAGACCACACTGTGACCAGGGAGGTAACCCTCTTAGCCTCGTACCCAGACCACACTGAGACCAGGGAGGTAGCCCTCTTAGCCTCGTACCCAGGCCACACTGTGACAAGGGAGGTAAACCCCTCTTAGCCTCGTACCCAGGCCACACTGTGACCAGGGAGGTAGCCCTCTTAGCCTCATACCCAGGCCACGCGGGAAGATGAAGTGCCTGGTATCCACTGTTTGCATACATGTAGGTGCGATGATACCCTGAAACGTATTGGGATCTGGTTTGGATCAGAAACGGTTCGCAAAGTTGAAGTATAGAAGTTTGTTAAGAGATGGAGATACGTACGGGAGATGCTCTTTCCAAGTAAGTCTCAAGGCGCTGAGTGACAACCTCAAAATTGAAGTTCATGCACAGATACATGTAAGACATACATTGGTCAACCAACACGCTATGTCATCCGACTCTCAAGATCACTCCCACTGGGTTGATGACACTAATCGTCCTAGCTAAAAAAATACACTTGTGCTCACGACTACAATGTAACTGCTTACCTCTGGTGTGTTGCCATGCCAATGAACGCTTGGTTTCTATTGCTGTCAGACCGGCAGTTGCAATGTAGATCCATCATAAGCAAACTGAGAGGTGAAACGACACCACTACCTAAGCTGTGTTTTCTTCCTGAAACGGTAGTAAACACAGCCTACATATATAGTGTAGTTTTCACAAGAAACAAAGTGTATGTATACCGTTGTAGTTTCACATCTCGGTTTGCTTTATGCATGCACTGTCTAATCAACATGTGCACCTACGCTCAAGTACCCGACGCTGTCTTGCACAAGGCTGGTGGGCACTCATTTGAGTAAACTTTGACCCTTTTCAGGAACTGAGCTACAAAGTGAGGTCGGCCCTCTTTTGCTGGTAGTCAGTTGTTTTGTGAGACACAAACTTGACCTACGTATGGATACTACCAGAAGAGTGTGGGAATGTTCTTTTAATAACAACATCTCTCTAAGGGACATTATGGTTGTGTTGGCATCATTGCACACACACGTTGTAGATCAGTGGAAGACACCGAAAAACTGAGAAGAAAGTATCTCAGAGCCAAGAGATTCTATGAAGAAAAGGTATATAGTGCACTCCCCCCCCCCCCCCCCCCCCCCCCCCCAAACAAACTATATTGTCAAATATCAGTCTGAACTCATATGGATTTGAAGTCCAAAACGAAATATTCCTGTTTGAAGTTTCCTGGTGGGGCTAGAACCTGGGACATCTAGGTCCAGAGTCCACCACTTTAGTAGCCTCGTTCTCAGGCCGCATGGGAACGAGGCTACTACTCTAGTCACTTAGCTTCCAAGCAAACACATGCAAGTGCTTGTAGCTCCTTCGCTGTGCAATGCATGGTACGTATAATGTGCATACGTACATTGTGTCTTCTGAGCTGTTATACACATTCGTACACGGCTTATTCCAGGCCACAGCTCTTGAGAGTGAACTTGCTGTTGCTCAGAGCGAGGAGGTTGAAAGGTGAGCAGAATCTGTTGTTCAAGTGCTGGTAGCCTATTGTGTAACAGTGTGTAACAATGTGTAACATTGTGTAGCAATGTGTAACAGTGTGTAACATTGTGTAACATTGTGTAACAGTGTGTAACAGTGTGGTGTATATGTAATTTTAGCCATTGCCCTCCACTCAGAGTGAAACCTGAGTGCCTAGTCTGGTGACTAAATATGGTATAGCACAAAGCTTTTACATCTGCTGTTATGAGAAGTGCTTTCACTGTCTCTCCTGCCATGTGCACGGCTTGCTAGCCATATATATATACATTGTAGTAACTGAGTTGACAGGCTAAAACAGATATACACATGGTATCACACTGCACACGGATCGTATACCTACTATACATAGCCTGCAATCCATAGCCTCATAACCAGGCCTTCTCACCCCCAGCGTTTGTCGCCTGCAGTACGAGAAACTCATCACATGTACATGTAGTGGCATACATGGATGTTCGGTAGACATGTGGAGGAGTGGCACATTCTTTCTGTACAGCTCTGGGGCAATTTAGTTTCTGAACCCAAGAAATGTCGTCATGACTGCCTGATATCCCCCGCACAGTTGCTCAGTGGCCCACGGCTGCGATCGGTAGCACACTCGCTTACTTGCAGGAATTTCCACACGACCACCCAACGTCCAGACACGTCACTGCATGTGATGTGTTTTACCAGGCCTTCCCCCGCATTATTACTGCAAGCGACAAACGCTGGGGTGAAAAGACCCACAGATACGAGGCTATGAGTCCATGCAATGCCACCATTAACTCACTCAGGCTTCTACCAAGGGCGCATCGAGCCGCTAATAGGGTTTTGTACTCCCTGTTGTCTCCCACATCATTTTTCTTTCATGCAGCCTTCGCCGTCAGCTGGCTGACTCCCAGGCTGCTCTGGTGCAGCATATAGAAGACCACGAGGTATGACCGGTGAACTTGTGCGATTCATGCGCTACAGATGATGCTTAAGGTGCAGGTCAAAGGTCATAATTTATGCATTTACAGGATGTGTATATGTACGTAGGTGTGTGTGTGTGTCACCCCATATTGTCCTGCATTAGATCATTAGAAGTCACTCCCCTTCCCCCTCCCCCCTCCCCCCTCCCCCTTTCCCTCCCCCTCTCCCCTCCCCCTCCCCCCTCTCCCTTCCCCCTCCCCCTCCTCCCTCCCCTCCTCCCCCTCTCCCCTCCTCCCCTTTCCCCCTCCCCCTTCCTTTCCCTTCCCCCTCTCCCCCCCTCCCCCTCTCCCCCCCCCCCAACAGACCATCCTGAGAGCTACAACAGATGAGGTGGATGCCCTCGTGCAGAAGATAGGCAGGAGAGTGAGCATTCCTGTAAGTACTGTACTCCATCAACTGTGCACCTGCCAATGCATGCTTGCCTGTTACTCCTGGTTCTGTGTAAACTGACCATCTGGTAATTCTTGTGAAATGTTTGCACTGCCAAAGAACCCATAATCACAGTAACTGTTGTACATTTACTGTGTAATTACATATTGGACAACCATTCCAGAGTTATGTATAATTACATATCTGCTAGAGTTAATTCACGAGCAGGTGTAATTACATATCTGCTACAGTTACGTAATTCACGAGCAGGTATAATTACATATCTGCTACAGTTAATTCACCAGCAGGTATAATTTCATATCTGCTACAGTTAATTCACGAGGAGACTGGACTGTGAAATGACCATAGCATACAAGTAGAATCTCAAGTTACAGAGCAGAAGTCCTACACATTCACTTGGTTAGAAGTAGAACTAGTCTCGTTCCCAGACTCCCCCCCCCCCCCCCCCGTGCATGCAATTTTTTTTCTTCACCGCGCGCACAGGGGGGAACCTGGGAACGAGGCTCTAAAGTAGAACTGTGTGATGAAATACGCTACCTCCTAGTGGGGGCTTGACTCTAGGCCCACAGTCCTGCACTTGTTTAACCCCTTGCGTGGCCATCAAGCAGTCCCAAACTACTGTTACAGACGCTTTGTAGCGTGCATGCACAATCATATTTTAACCACTTGGCCATCAAGCAGTCCCAAACTACTGTTACAGACGCATTGTAGCGTGCATGCACAATCATATTTTAACCACTTGGCCATCAAGCAGTCCCAAACTACTGTTACAGACGCATTGTAGCGTGCATGCACAATCATATTTTAACCAC
>OZ007518.1:4136435-4186754 GCA_963931865.1 Axinella damicornis | reverse complement strand
GTAAGCGTGAGATAATATAGACTGTGTTGTTCAATGCTGAGTTTGACTGCAACAGCACAGGGCTATGTGCTTAGCAGAAGTAGTCCGTGGGGGCGTGGTCTACTCATTTGCTCTTGCAGAAGCCAATACAAACAATAAATAAACAACCTGTATACTGAGTCAAGTAGTTCCTGATAACTTATAATTAACTAGAGGTGCTCAGCAGAGCACGTACCCCGTGCGCAACTTTGACTTGACAGCTATAGGCCTATTCATACAGCCGCTGCATGCACGATGAGCTAGCTCATGGATAATACAGCGATGTCAGCATGCAGAATGAGATACCGTAAGTTGTGGCAGTAATGTTAGAAATTGGGTGTGGTCAAATTGTATAAATTAGAAGCACGACTTTCACGCAGCTTTTCTCAGCCTCTCGAGTAGATCTCTGGTCTGTGAGTTATGTAGACGCTAGTATTTTCTGAATTCTGACACTTCTATCCTGAAATAAGCCTTCAATAAGGCCTTCACTGCTCAAACAGCGCTTGGACTGCGGACAGACGGACAGACACAAACCGATCACTCTACCCCCTGCTGCGCATGCGCACGGGGTAATTACGAGGCAACAAAGTTGTCTACACTTGTACCTCCTGATTAGCGAAGTAGCTGTCTTTGAATTAGAAGTTGTTTCTGAGGACACCAGATTGTTTACTTGCTGGTGTGTTCATGTCTGCTGCTGAACAGAGTGCAGTGGTCAAAGTACCTTTCAGCTATGAAGTCCTGGCGAGAACACTGCTCTATTTGACCCTACCTAGGTTCGCAGCCTGGAGCAAGAGGTGCATCGTGATGAGGGCAAGCAGGAGAGATTGAACCATGAGCTGAGAGAGCTATCTGCCCAGCTGTCTGCCGGCGAGGAGAAGCAGAGCAAACTGGTCTCCCAGCTGGAGGCGATGCTGAAGAGACTGCAGTATGAGAAGGAAGAGAAAGAGACCTTAAGGGTTGGTAAAGGGTTTGGCAGCTACAGTAGCTCATTTCAGCTAGGCCCTCATACAAGAGGGTGTGGGCATGAGACTAGCAAAGCAGTAAAGCACGCCTGTTCTGGGGGTGTCTGTGGGCATGCCCCCCCCCCCCATATGAATATGAAATCACCTTTACTGTGCCTGTAATGTGGTTATCCGCTGTTAATTTTCCCTCAGTCTAGAGTGGGAGAGCTCGGGGAAGGGCTGCAGATGTCGGAGAGGAGAAGAGAAAACCTGCGCTCTCAGGCTCTGCAGTCGCTGAAGAAGTATGTTCGCGCACGTCAAATAATCTCAACAGTCTTGTCTATATGTATACATTACATGTGGTACTGTATACCTCATGTGTAGGTATAAACTGCGCTGCCGCCAGTTTGAACAGGAAATGTTTCAGCTAAACCAGGAGAAGGATGAGACAGTGGTATGTTCAGTGCAGATACCTTAAAATTGATGCTGAGATTTGGAAACCTTTCCGTCATTGGTCGGGTTTCCACTACAAACTCATCCCCAGAGGATCTAAACGCAGCTATGAAAGGCTTAAACGAAGCTCTGGAAGATCCGTTAGTGATGCTGCATGACTTCTCGGATACTTAGGTACATACAAAGCCAGCACTCTTCAGAAGAAACCTTCCACATCTTTAGAAGAAAACTTCCCCGGAAGATGCCTTCCAATTTTGGAAAGCAGCCTTCCGGTTTGCGGTGAAGCTACGCTGCAGGCAAACACATTGGAAAAGCGTTCCAAATCTCGGCAACAAGTTTAAATACGCATACAATATTCTGTTTAACCGAATTACTGATTCACTTCTCATTCCCAGGTGTGCTGTGAAGCGCTGCAACGGCAGCTGCAGGAATACCAGGTATACATGTACCTAGCGTACTACTCTGCTAGCCAATTTGTGTGGGTAGTGTTCCAGGGTGCATAATACAAGTTCCTGTGGGAGCCTCCCCCCCCTCCCCTAGTCAAGGACTTCAAGTGGCTGTTAAAATAACAAAGGACAAAGGGTACATGATCTTGCACAGGTGGCCATTTCAAGCCCAGAGCCAAGTGGTATTGGCTATGTATATACCCTGATGATGTTGGTTCAATCCAGTGACGTCATGTCGGGCAGAGATATTGGAGGTCAGCAGCTGAATTTGAATGTAAACGGAGCTTAGGTCTCCACAAGTAAAGGACACACAGGTACGCATACCCAGACTGTCAGCATGAGAGGGTCTGATGAGTGGACTAGCTGAACGCTAAACCATTGAAGTTGCTTGTTGGGCTGTAGTGGTTTATGGGGCGGCATCCAAGACATGTACATCTGTGGCTATGCTACGTATTAGCCTCATTCCCAAGCTCTCCAACACGCGAACAAAATTTCCGTACTGTAAGCGACGAAAAGCTGGGCAATGGACTGGGTACGAGGCTAACTACGTACACTGTTTGCACATATTGAGTTGCTAGAATAGTTGCTATAGCTTTGCTGCTACATGTATTTGTGATTCTATTTTCAGTCGCAAGTAACTGACCTTGAAGCACAGAGTGATCAGCACAAGCAACAGGTATAATGTACATGTAGTGGTGGCTAGACGTGTGATACTGGGTACTCTTAATGCTCCCACACACTTGCTGTCCGTCTTCCGTATTTCTTTTTGGTTACAAGAGCAGAACAGTCCGAGAATGGGGTTACCTAGCTGACAAACATTATACATACATATGCTCACCCACGAACACATACGCATGAACACATACACACGAATTACACATGCATATGTACACAACAGCATCGCCAGCTGCACTTTCACACTACAGAGCTTAAGTCCTTTGACAGTCCATTTCTCAAATATTGTCGACCATGTCTATTACGTATTGTTAGATACCAGTAGTGAACATTTCCTGTGCGTGAACTGCGAGTAGAATAGTTTATGTGGTAGCTAATGGTCGGCTTCTGATCTGCAGTACCAAAGAGATCTTCTGGAGCTTCAGAGTCAAAACCACTCCCTGGCAGCAGAAAGGAGGTCGCTAAAGCAGGTATGTGTACGTGTTTGCCCTTGAGTTGTATGTAGTAGAGCTCCATTTACACAGTACTTCTAATCCAGATTCTAATTAATCCTTTGTAAATTTGCTGCATGATTTGAAGCTGCTTATATAGCTCATTTGTAGAGGTAGTTGTAGCCTCGTTGCCATGGTAATATAGATCTGAATGCTGATATGGAAACCTTATCGTACCTCACTGGCTGTTCCTTACTAGCTAAAGCTGACCCACAGTGAAAAGTTGTAAGTTGGCTTACTTGGACTTAGAAACCAAGGTAGTACTGAATCCAGATTAGAAGTACTGTGTAAACGACTGTCTGCATTCGTGCATATGGTACGCATCTTTAAAATTGATGCTAAGATTTGGGAACCTTTCCATCACTGGTCCGGGTTTCTGTTACAAATTCATCTCCGGAAGATCTAAATGAAGCTATGGAAGGCCTAAACGAAGCTCAGTAAAGCGATATGTGATATGCTGCACCGTTTTTCAGTAACTTAAGGTATGTACAAAGCCAGCATTCTTCGGAAGAAGCCTTCCTGTTTGCGGCAAAGCTGTGTCGTGAACATCGTGCCAGAAAAGCACTCCAAGTCTTGGCATCACTATTTTAAAGACGCGTACCATAGCCAACCAGAACCACCTTATCCAGTGAGAGGTCTGTTCTCCTCCAGGAGCTCCTGACGTCCAGGGAGCAGCAGAGACTAGCCGAGGAGAGACTGAGCAGCCACCTGCACCACTCCGAGGAGTCCAGCCAATCAGAGAGGACACAGCTGCAGGTAATTAATGCTTATTTGAAGCCTCTCCTGGGAAAGGAAACCAGAAAACCTGGAGAAAAACTCTTCCTAGGTGCAACTGGTGGGACTCGAACCTGTGGCCTCTCACACCAGAGTCGAGTACTTTAACCACATGGCCACACAGGTACGAACTAGAAGTGTTTGAAAGACACATACCGCAATGCTAGTAGAATACGATGGCTAACTTGTGAACAGCAATGGTACTATATGATGATGTCGACGGCATGCAACAACTATAGAACAGTCACGTGCTAACTACCACATGCAGTTTCGAAAGGGGTGTAGCCAGGAAACCAATAATAGGCCTTGACTTGTATCGATACAGAAATGTCCCTTTATGTTTTATTGTTTTGCATTGAGTATGACATCTATAATTGCCTTAGCTAACCTACTTGGAGCATTTTTTACCTACAGACACACAAACAGACAGACATGAAGGCATTGCCTTACCCTTGCTGTGCATACACACGCGGGGTAACTAGAGTGTGATAATAGAATGCTTACCCAAGGTGTTGTGTGGTGTACCTCAGTTCAGTACGGTACAGGATGATCACAGACAGACATGAAGGCATTGCCTTACCCTTGCTGTGCATACACGCGCGGTGTAACTAGAGTGTGATACTAGAATGCTTACCCAAGGTGTTGTGTGGTGTACCTCAGTTCAGTGCGGTACAGGATGATCACAGACAGACATGAAGGCATTGCCTTACCCTTGCTGTGCATACACGCGCAGGGTAACTAGAGTGCACGGGGCCACAGTTACCAAATTGCCAGACGCAATGCCACTTTAGTTGGTTGGTTGTTTCTCCCCTCAGGCAAAAAAGTACTCGCAGTGGCAATTTGGTACTTGCAGGGATTCTAGCCTTTTATGCCGTCAAAACCGCCTCCCTATCCCCCCCTAGGCCCTCTCGCTACCTCAATTTCAGCTCTGCGCACGGGCGCTGCACCACAGGCGTCCTCTTGGTGGACGTGGGCGCCCGCAGCCCACTCGCTGCCTGTATCTTCAACCCAGCCAAGTATTTTCTGACGTGATATACGCTCAGTGATGAGAGATCTGCCCCACAACTGCAGAGCTTCTTGGTAGGAGGACACGCTTCTTCCACGGCCTCGGATCGTCAACGTGCTCGTCAGCCTTCTTTGCACGTGTCCATTACTCGTGCACCTCCGTATATCTTAGTTCTTGGACCGTATACCTCCGTATACTACGCACACGCCATTATGACGTCATGGTTGGTTGTTGGTTCACAGGTCAAGGCAAAAAGGGGGATTGCGTCGGCAAAAAAGTGAACGGTGGCCCCGTGCTAGAGTGTGATAATCGAATGCTTACCCAAGGTGTTGTGTGTTGTACCTCAGTTCAGTGCGGTACAGGATGATCACAGACAGACATGAAGGCATTGCCTTACCCTTGCTGTGCATACACACGCGGGGTAACTAGAGTGTGATAATAGAATGCTTACCCAAGGTGTTGTGTGTTGTACCTCAGTTCAGTGCGGTACGGGATGATCACAGACAGACATGAAGGCATTGCCTTACCCTTGCTGTGCATACATGCGTGGGGTAACTAGAGTGTGATAATAGAATGCTTACCCAAGGTGTTGTGTGGTGTACCTCAGTTCAGTGCAGATCAGATGTGGATTCGAACCAAAGAAGTGACAATAGGAAGTAGCTGAAAATGACGGCAAAAGGAACTTGTATCAGGTCCCAAAAGGACAATTGAGGTCCGTATGAAGCCTCTAAACACCTTAGCTAACATGCTTGACACACGACTGACAGACACCAAGGCATTGCTCTATCCCTGCAGCAGTTGTTCTCATGTAACCACAGTTGTTAGCATGTGAACACAGCTGCAATTGCTTCTGAACACCAGTATAGGGTTAGACAGCGTATCCATGGAAACGATGGAAGGTCATGGACCCTGGGCTGTAAAGTGCACACTCTAAAATGCCCAGCATGGAGGTTAATATGGGCTGATACCTTCTACATCCCATAGCTTTGCTTGGACAAGGCATGTAATGATTATTGTTTATAACCATGGTAATGGAACAATGTATCAAAAGTGGTTGTCAAAGCTGTTTTGAATAGTTCATTGACTGCAGCCAACGCAAGTCTGGAGCTGTGCCAAATTTCACCAGGCTGAGCTTAGATAGATTTGAACAGGAATGCTGTCTCTCTACATGCCAAGTTGATGTTTCCAAGAGGTGTAGGGTAGAGCCAGATAGGTCACTGCTGCTGTGTACATGTCATAGCCAGCAACTGTTCAAAATCAGCACCAAGGTAGAAAACAAGGAGTTAATTAATCTACAATTTGTGCCAGACTAATTAGTCTAAAAGGGTGCATTGCAGATGGAAAATCGCGTCCAGTGTGTGATAAGCACCCAGAAACTCCGAATACATGAGTTGCAGTTTTAATTTTGCCGCTTGTATTTACCCCAGCATGAGTTGCGAGCCAGCAGAGCACAGAACAAGAAGGTGCTGGCCAAGCTCAGCAGACTCGCAAAGGCATGTCAGGTACGTGTTGTACAATGTACTAGCCTCGTTCCCAGGCTCCTCGCCGTCTTGGGCCTGGGAATGAGGCTAACAATGTACATAATTCACTATGACGGTTCAGTTTTGTCTGATTTGATAACTCAGGAATGTCACATAGATCTGCGATGCAGAAGGTTACCATGGGGTAGCCTCGTTCCCAGGCCTTCTAACGACAAATGCTGGGGTGAGAAGGCCTGGGAGCGAGGCTATAGCCATGGGGGGGGGGGGGGGGGGGGGGGGGGTCCTGGACCCCATTAACAGGGAATGGTGATGACATCATCACTGAACTTGCTTGAGTTACGATAAATGGCATCATAACTTTCCGGGTGGATGAAGCTCGCGGTAGTCAGGAGGTGGAAGTGGGTGTTGTCGGATTTTGTTTCCAAATGAAAACGGTTTGGATGGTAGGCAATTTGTTTTTTGGTCAGAGGCCGGAGCTTGTGACCTACGTATGAGCTTTTTTATGCAATTGCCTTCATCAATTGTATGAAAGAGCTTCGAGGAAAGGCAAAGGTCAATTCCCTTTTTAAGGCGAACTAAAACCAAGGGCTTTAGTGGGATTCTAACCCGGGATGGAGCTTGAGTTGAGCACTAGAGACTCTCACTCTATGTGTGCACCATCGTGCACCCCATTGTGCACTGCCAGTGTCTACTTCCTAACCGACAGTATTACATGTAACCTCTGCAGACTGCGAAGGCAAACTTGGCCATCCTGAGGTCACAGGAGATGGAGTGGAGTGAGGAGAACAACAGACTAACTAGAGAGCTGGAACAGGTACGCTCGTGGACGGCAGATGTCCTGTACTTGGCCATGGATGTTGTGAAGTGTTTAGACATCAGATTTTAAATTACTACATATATATCCGACATACATGTGTATTGCTCTAACGCCTACCTACATGTACCAGCAAGTTAGAGCTAGTCTCGTGCCCAGCCGGAAACGTGTACGGAATATCCGTCTGGTGACTTTCAGCAACATTCTCGGTCTTCATCGAATATTCATAGCTCAGCTAACCGCCTGAAACCGGACAGAACCGGAAGTCTTACGCATGAAATGATACACGTAATTGCAAGAGAAATTTGAATTTTCTACAACTTCTCGCTCCTAATAAAGACAAAATTGAATTCTCTACGATTTCATTGGCAGTCTGAAATTCCTGCCTAGAAAGTATGAATTTTTAATGAAGACCGAGGCTTCTGCGCAAAGTCGCCAGACCCTCTTTCCCGCGAGGGGTGGGGTCTGGGCACGAGACTAGTTAGAGCGGGAGTGTGGGGTCAGCAGATCTGTTTAACCATGCCCAAATTTGGCTATAGATTACAAGGATTCACGAAGACATCAGCCATGCAAGGCCATGCCCAAATTTGGCTACACTGAGATCAAAAAGGATTAATGAGGGTAACTAGGGAGGTACACTCGCGGACATCTTGTTGCAAAGACTACAAAAGATCCATGTGATGTGCATGTGTGCTTTGGAGCAGCAAGTAACTGGTATCAGATTATTCGAATTCCCATGTTCTGGTGTTTGGAATATGTACATGTACGTGGACTCTACCTGCATTAACAAGACGCCTTTTTTGAAAAATTGTCTCGGCGGTTTGCTTGCAAGACTGATACAAGTGTTGGACACTACAGATGGTTTAACAAGATTTGCTTGGTAGCTAGCTTATAGCTCTGAGATTTGATCAAATCTTGGCGCATGCTGCCATACTGATGAAAGACTTTACAGTGTGTCAACAGGCAAATAGGTCACAATTCAATAGACACATACAATGGACAAACTTCAATGAAAGGCGCACTGGTCATACCTTTGACTTGGACTGAAAAAAGTAAGATTATACACAAGCACACAGACAAAGTGGCTTGAAGAGAAGACCTAAATTAGATTGTCAATGGAGGAATACTGATGTAGTCTACGAGCATCTAGCTAGCTACAAGTTGCCTACGTTGATCAGTGGTTTCTTGTTGCCTTCTTTCTCCTCTCTCGGTCAGCTTGTAGTCGTTGCTCTCTCTGTTCCGGACTCTCGTTCAGGCCTTCTTTGCTGCTGCCTTTCTCAGTCAGCTTGTATAGTCTGCGTTAATTCTTGGCGCTCCTCAGACGGTCATTCTTGCGTATACCTTGTAATCCGACTTCTTGCTGTTTTAGCCTCTCTTGCTGAAATCTCACATGATCTTGTTTGTGTCTTCAGTCTCTAGCACAGTAGGGTGCGGCCACATGCACATTACTAGTTAGTAAATCCGTCGCGCATGCGCTCCAGCTATAGGGTAGCCGCCCCGATTATGAGACACATAACCATTTCAAGTTAACCAACAAGCTGTCAACAGGATGCGATTGTACTGTGGTATAGATTTAACAAGATAATACATTGTACTAACAATCCATGGTAGGCAAAGTTTCAGTGTTGTTGATGTACTGCAATTTGGCTGCATTTTATCACACACGTTAATGAGGCAATTATGAGACAGGGTATGTATTATGAGACACCCCAGTTTTTGCTGTATGTTTCATACCTGATCATCATTTGGCTAGGTAGCTACACCCTACCAGCATAGAAGATTCTGTTAGAACCATTTCCATGCAAACATGCTTGTTGGTATTCTGGCAGTGCATTTTTTATTAGGACAATCAGAACTACCCATAAAATTTCATCACAATTTTACATACTGTCCAAATCATGAATACCAAATGCTTTGCACCATTCATTCTATCAAATGTAGAGGATACATTTGACAATGTTCAGGCAAAGTGATGATGTCTATAAATTGTAGTAAAGTATGAAACCCATAATTGGTGCTGTCTCATAATACCCACACCTACCCTATAGCACGTGGACGTGGACAGACGTATACGTACCCAGCACTGTGTCTCGGCGCTTCGGCGCCGAGACAAAAAAGATGGTTTGGATAATGTTTGTGAACTTCTTGGAATACAATGTTCCATCTTTGCACCTCATTTCTGCAGGTGCAACAAGCATTGGCACAGAGAGAGCATGAGATATCTGACCTCGTAGAGGCACTCAAGGTACATTAAATGAGGGAGGGATGCGGGAGGGAGAGAGGGAGGGAGGGAAGGGAGGGAGGGAGAGAGGGTGGGGTGGAGGGGATGGCTGGAGGGGAGGGAGGGAGGGAGGGAGGGAGTGTGTATGTGTGGGATGTGTGCATGTGGATGGGTGTTTGTGTGATGTGGGTGTGGGTATGTATGTGTGATACGTATATTCAATGTATGTGTGGGTTGTATGTGTGTGTACATGTGTGTGTATGGATGTGGTGGTGTGCATCTTGAAACATGACCCATCAAAAGCCAGTCATAATGTTAACGGGAAACTGGTATACCATACCGATCATTAATTTACCAGCCGGTTACGTAAGATGTTTGTTCACATATGCGAGTGATGCGCTCTTCCTGCCAGCTCTCTCACGGCCAGGAAGTCGAGCACATGCAGCAGAAACACCGGCGTACCTCTGCCCGGCTGGAGCAACAAGTGACCCAGCTGCAGGTGAGCGTCATTAGCGGAACGTTACTCTGACTTGGGTATCTTTCTTACCCGCTACTTGCCATGTACATGTAGCTTTGTCCCCCGGCCATCTCCTGCTCCATTTTTAGCCACACATGTGACCTTTGAACCGGTTGGGCAGTTCAAAGGTCATGGCAAGAAATGGAGCTGGAGATGGTCTGCTTGCAGTACATATGCCTTACTCTCCATTTACTTGCCATCTGTCCACAGCTGCAGCTAGCTGACAAGGAGTCCACAGTACGTGCCGTGAGACGGCAGCATTTTAGGACACTAGGTGACCACCAGAGAATGGGAGATGACCTTTCAAGGTGAGCAATAGGATACTGTGACCAGGGAGGTAGCCCTCTTAGCCTCGTACCCAGACCACACTGTGACCAGGGAGGTAGCCCTCTTAGCCTCGTACCCAGACCACACTGTGACCAGGGAGGTAGCCCTCTTAGCCTCATGCCCAGGCCACACTGTGACCAGGGAGGTAGCCCTCTTAGCCTCGTACCCAGGCCTCACTGTGACCAGGGAGGTAGCCCTCTTAGCCTCGTACCCAGGCCTCACTGTGACCAGGGAGGTAGCCCTCTTAGCCTCGTACCCAGGCCCCACTGTGACCAGGGAGGTAGCCCTCTTAGCCTCGTACCCAGGCCTCACTGTGACCAGGGAGGTAGCCCTCTCAGCCTCGTACCCAGACCACACTGTGACCAGGGAGGTAGCCCTCTTAGCCTCGTACCCAGACCACACTGTGACCAGGGAGGTAGCCCTCTTAGCCTCGTACCCAGGCCACACTGTGACAAGGGAGGTAAACCCCTCTTAGCCTCGTACCCAGGCCACACTGTGACCAGGGAGGTAGCCCTCTTAGCCTCATACCCAGGCCACGCGGGAAGATGAAGTGCCTGGTATCCACTGTTTGCATACATGTAGGTGCGATGATACCCTGAAACGTATTGGGATCTGGTTTGGATCAGAAACGGTTTGCAAAGTTGAAGTATAGAAGTTTGTTAAGAGATGGAGATACGTACGGGAGATGCTCTTTCCAAGTAAGTCTCAAGGCACTGAGTGACAACCTCAAAATTGAAGTTCATGCACAGATACATGTAAGACATACATTGGTCAACCAACACGCTATGTCATCCGACTCTCAAGATCACTCCCACTGGGTTGATGACACTAATCGTCCTAGCTAAAAAAATACACTTGTGCTCACAACTACAATGTAACTGCTTACCTCTGGTGTGTTGCCATGCCAATGAATGCTTGGTTTCTATTGCTTTCAGACCGGCAGTTAGATCCATCATAAGCAAACTGAGAGGTGAAACGACACCACTACCTACGCTGTGTTTTCTTCCTGAAACGGTAGTAAACACAGCGTACATATATTATAGTGTAGTTTTCACCAGAAACAAAGTGTATGTATACCGTTGTAGTTTCACATCTCGGTTTGCTTTATGCATGCACTGTCTAATCAACATGTGCACCTACGCTCAAGTACCCGACACCGTCTTGCACAAGGCTGGTGGGCACTCATTTGAGTAAACTTTGACCCTTTTCAGGAACTGAGCTACAAAGTGAGGTCGGCCCTCTTTTGCTGGTAGTCAGTTGTTTTGTAAGACACAGTACATTCTTGACCTACGTATGGATACTATATACCAGAAGAGTGTGGGAATGTTCTTTTAATAACAACATCTCTCTAAGGGACATTATGGTTGTGTTGGCATCATTGCACACACACGTTGTAGATCAGTGGAAGACACCGAAAAACTGAGAAGAAAGTATCTCAGAGCTAAGAAATTCTATGAAGAAAAGGTACATGTATATAGTGCACTCCCCCCCCCCCCCCCCCCCCCCCCCCCAAACAAACTATATTGTCAAATATCAGTCTGAACTCATGGATTTGAAGTCCAAAACGAAATATTCCTGTTTGAAATATCCCTGTTTCCTGGTGGGGCTAGAACCTGGGACATCTAGGTCCAGAGTCCACCACTTTAGTAGCCTCGTTCTCAGGCCGCATGGGAACGAGGCTACTACTTTAGTCACTTATATAGCTTCCAAGCAAACACATGCAAGTACAGTACTTGTAGCTCATTCACTGTGCAGTGCATGGTACGTATAATGTGCATACGTACATTGTGTCTTCTGAGCTGTTATAGACATACGTGCACTGCTTATTCCAGGCCACAGATCTTGAGAGTGAACTTGCTGTTGCTCAGAGCGAGGAGATTGAAAGGTGAGCAGAATCTGTTGTTCAAGTGCTGGTAGCCTATTGTGTAACAGTGTGTAACAGTGTGTAGCAATGTGTAACAGTGTGTAACATTGTGTAACAGTGTGTAACAATGTGTAACAGTGTGCAGCAGTGTGTAAGAGTGTGTAACATTGTGTAACAGTGTGTAACAATGTGTAACAGTGTGCAGCAGTGTGTAAGAGTGTGTAACAGTGTGGTGTATATGAAATGTTAGTGGTTGCCCTCTCCACTCAGGGTGAAACCTGAGTGGCTAGTTGGGTGACTAAATATGGTACAGCACATATTCAAAGCATTTACATCTGAGAAGTGCTTTCACTATCTCTCCTGCTATATGCACGGCTTGCTAGCCATACATTGTCGTAACTGAGTTGACAGGCTAAAACAGATATACACATGGTATCACACTGCACACGGATCGTATACCTACATAGCCTGCAATCCATAGCCTCATAACCAGGCCTTCTCACCCCCAGCATTTGTCGCCTGCAGTACAAGAAACTCATCACATGCAGTGACATACATGGACGTTGGGTAGACATGTGGAGGAGTGGCACATTCTTTCTGTACAGCTCTGGGGCAATTTAGTTTCTGAACCCAAGAAATGTCGTCATGACTGCCTGATATCCCCCGCACAGTTGCTCAGTGGCCCACGGCTGCGATCGGTAGCACACTCGCTTACTTGCAGGAATTTCCACACGACCACCCAACGTCCAAGCACGTCACTGCATGTGATGTGTTTTACCAGGCCTTCCCCCGCATTATTACTGCAAGCGACAAACGCTGGGGTGAAAAGACCCACAGATACGAGGCTATGAGTCCATGCAATGCCACCATTAACTCACTCAGGCTTCTACCAAGGGCGCATCGAGCCGCTAATAGGGTTTTGCACTCCCTGTTGTCTCCCACATCATTTTTCTTTCATGCAGCTATCGCCGTCAGCTGGCTGACTCCCAGGCTGCTCTGGTGCAGCATATAGAAGACCACGAGGTATGACCGGTGAACTTGTGCGATTCATGCGCTACAGATGATGCTTAAGGTGCAGGTCAAAGGTCATAATTTATGCATTTACAGGATGTGTATATGTACGTAGGTGTGTGTGTGTGTCACCCCATATTGTCCTGCATTAGATCATTAGAAGTCACTCCCCCTTCCCCCTTCCCCCTTCCCCCTCCCCCCTCCCCCCTCCCCCTTTCCCTCCCCCTCTCCCCTCCCCCTCCCCCCTCTCCCTTCCCCCTCCCCCTCCTCCCTCCCCTCCTCCCCCTCTCCCCTCCTCCCCTTTCCCTCTCCCCCTTCCTTTCCCTTCCCCCTCTCCCCCCCTCCCCCTCTCCCCCCCCAACAGACCATCCTGAGAGCTACAACAGATGAGGTGGATGCCCTCGTGCAGAAGATAGGCAGGAGAGTGAGCATTCCTGTAAGTACTGTACTCCATCAACTGTGCACCTGCCAATGCATGCTTGCCTGTTACTCCTGGTTCTGTGTAAACTGACCATCTGGTAATTCTTGTGAAATGTTTGCACTGCCAAAGAACCCATAATCACAGTAACTGTTGTACATTTACTGTGTAATTACATATTGGACAACCATTCCAGAGTTATGTATAATTACATATCTGCTAGAGTTAATTCACGAGCAGGTGTAATTACATATCTGCTACAGTTAATTCACGAGCAGGTATAATTACATATCTGCTACAGTTACGTAATTCACGAGCAGGTATAATTACATATCTGCTACAGTTAATTCACCAGCAGGTATAATTTCATATCTGCTACAGTTAATTCACGAGGAGACTGGACTGTGAAATGACCATAGCATACAAGTAGAATCTCAAGTTACAGAGCAGAAGTCCTACACATCCACTTGGTTAGAAGTAGAACTAGTCTCGTTCCCAGACTCTCCCCCCCCCCCCCCCCCCCCCGTGCATGCGATTTTTTTTATTCACCGCGCACACAAGGGGAGCCTGGGAACGAGGCTAAAGTAGAGCTGTGTGATGGAAATACGCTACCTCCTAGTGGGGGCTTGACTCTAGGCCCACAGTCCTGCACTTGTTTAACCACTTGCGTGGCCATCAAGCAGTCCCAAACTACTGTTACAGACGCATTGTAGCGTGCCTGCACAATCATATTTTCCTCCTCCTTGTGGCTTTGCAGGTGTTTCCAACAGTAGCTGGACTGGAGACAGACGCAAGGAAGTGGATTGCCGACATGCTGGTACGAACTGTAATGGCTACATGTATATGGTTCAGTATAGCTCAGTATCCTTTGATGATTCTACACAACATCCTCTGTCTACATAGTTAACCCTTTATTGTGCTTCAGATGGACACTGTCCTCTGTCCACATAATTAACCCTTTGTTGTGCTTCAAATGGACACTGCATGTCCTCTGTCCACATAGTTAACCCTTTATTGTGCTTCAAATGGACACTGTCGACATGTCCTCTGTCCACATACATGTAGTTAACTCTTTGTTGTGCTTCAGATGGACACTATCCTCTATCCACATAGTTAACCCTTTGTTTTTCCATCACATGGACACTTTCATCATCGTCTGTCCAGATAGTGAACCCTTCAGATTGATGGACACTATCGTCTGTCCGCTTTAATCAATTTGTTGTGCTTCGGATGCACACTATCCTCTGCTCGCTAGGGCTCGAACAACTAGTGAATTTCTCTAGTCGACTAATTGGTTTGTAGTTTGCACGACTAGTCGACTAATTGAGTACCAACTGAGAAATGACAGAATGTCATCACTGATTGTACACAGCACAAATCACTTCACTCAAATCACGGACTAGCATCTCTACATGCTATGGAGTAAGGATGGCCCTCTCGACTAGTTGACATGCAAGAAATGTAGTCAACAACCTTAGTTCAGTCAACTAGTCGACTAATTCAACTAATTGTTCAGGCCCTACTGCTCGCACAGTTAACCCTTTATTGTTTTCAGATGGACAGCTGTCTTAAATCTCATGGCTTATAAACATCTGCGTGTGCATGCACAGTCCTGGATGGAAATCAATTGTTCCAAAGTGCAATTATAATCTTCCAGAATGCAATTACTAACCCCACTAAAGTTCAATTGGATGCTAGCTGGGTTGGTTCAGAGGTGTCAAATGGTGCCTGAAGTAATTAATGGAGGGCAAAGGGCACAGTTTGGTTTTGACCAGATCACAAAGGACACATTAGAAGCCCAAAGGGCACATGTATGGGCGTTTGGTGGGGCTCTAGGAATTCATTAACAGTTGCCATGGGTACTAGTGGGCATATTATATGCTGGCTTAGGTTTGAGCATAATGGTAGTCAAATCAATGTGAGCACCACCAGTGAGCACATATATGACTCTCAGGGTTTGTTGGGGGGGGAGGGGGGGGGGGGGGAAGCTTCTCCCCCCCCCCCCCCCACCCACCCCCTCACTGGATGCGCACAAGAAACACGTTTATTAACAATACATGAACACACTGAACACCCGTGCGTTCCCATGGGCAACTATTAATGAACTCCTAGTGCTCCCACATGTCTCAGGAGGAAATGTTGGTTGCCATGACAATGGGTGCTACCAAGACACCCGCAAGATACACCTCACCAACTTTGTTGTGCTTGTAGGCTAAACTTCAATGGCTGCAGAAGGAAACTGAGCATGTTCTACTACTGGAGGAGAAGCTGAGGAGGAGGCTGCACGAGCGGTGTGAGGGAAGCGATGTAAGTTACACCGTGTGAGCTAGCATGCATAATTGTACAGGGAGAGGTCATGCCCATATGTAGACTCTGTAGTCACAGCTCTTTTGCGCGGTTCGACCACTGACTGGCTAGTTTGACTGTTGACTGCACTCATTGACCGTTGACTTCGCGATAATATATGGAAGAATGCGTAATGACTCCACCTCTTCCTTAGTATACGGGGACAAAATGCTCGGTTGCAGCTGTGACTATGGTACTTATTGGTCATATAGGAGTGACCTCCCCCTGTTGTTAGACCAGCAATGAAGTGGCCCATTGGCGCCCAGTCTTATCCAGACATGCCCGGGTAAAAAATATTTTGTCAACAGTAACTAGTGCATATGTGGTTGACCACGCAGAGATGCCTCGCGGGAAGCTTTGATACAATTTGGCAGTTTCAGAACATAACCACGAGTGATAGCGAGTCTCTGTGAACGGCGAACGTCAACTTCATTCTGCCTGCCAAGTCTCTTGCGGTCAGCCGCTCTGGCAGTCTCCCTCCTTGCCTCATCAGTTCTCCCTCGATGTCGCTGCACTCTTTGCCTTGCCAATCGTCGTCTCCTGTCAGAAACCGACTCATACTCATCCATTTTGTACAGGACAAAGGTGAGATCACATGGTGCGCGTGCGGGTTGTATACGCACACGCGCGGGGGCCGGGGTCCAACGCGTAATTTACATGCGGGACCTCTTCCAATGCATTACAGGCAAATATAGTCACACTAGCTCAGATTCGACCTCCACACTGCACGATTAGTTGCCTCGCTTCCCGCTCGGCAATTACACTTGGTAGTTACTGCCTTACATAGTATTGCATGCAACTTAATCCAGCAACATGCGCCACTGCCTTCTATTTAATGCCCACTTAATTGCACATCCCATGCCCAGGTATGCTAACAGCCCTATAACTGCTGATCAATTTGTCATTAGCCATAGGACTATAATTCTTATATATGGCTTATGGCCACCTTGAATGGTATATATCAGGTTGTCTATCAGTATTGTCTTACAGCAGCATGTGACTATATCTGGTCATATCACTCATGTCATTAGTGTGACCTCCAGGGCCCAGCGTAGTGACCATTCTTACCACACTGTGATAACAAAAGTGTGGTAACAAAGGCCACTACACTCACTGGCCTGGAGGCACACTACTATGGAATGCAGGACATTGTGGGGCGAGCCTGAGGGAGTGTACATGCAGGACAGGCACATGACTGCAGGGGCGTAGTTAGGATTTGGAGACTGAGGAGGGATGGAGTTCTCTGCGTGCGTGAAGCGTGCGGCGAAAATTTTTCGAGCTAATTAATTATTTATACATGTTAGTTAATACGCAGTGCGCGCAAACAGTTGCTCTCGAAATGCTACAGCAATATGCCGGTGCCCTGACTGTCCCAGACTTGCAGCACTATCAGCGTTAAGAGTATACGCCGGCTCATGGTCAGCCTAGCTCCTGTCTCTGTCATCAGATCGAACGCACATTGTACGCGGAGTGTGCGAGACTCCGGACACGCGCGTCATTATCCAGAAAAGCGAGGAGGCAACTGCCTCCCTTGCCTCATTGCTAGCTACGCCCTAGATGACTGTCATCAGCTGAGCATAGTGCAACCTCCAGCCACAGAATGTACAAGGAAATTAAGCACACCCTCGCTATTAGACACCTGCGGCACGGCCACTTAATAATATGTACTCACTTTTCAGTTTGTCACTGCCTAATAAGGTCACTATTTTTGTGTGTACTAATTTTAGCGAATTGGGCATGTACTGGATTTGGAGGGACTGATATGATTACTGATCTCAGAATCCGTACGTGTTCAAGTGGCAGCTGCCACTAGTCTGCTGGTAAAAGCTAGAGCAACAGGTACAGGACAACCTCACTTTTCAGAATGATGTTGCTCTCCACACTGATTCGTACTATACAGCTAGCCTCGATCCTTCTCAGATTGCTGCGTAGGCAGAGCTAGCTTGTGACTCGCTCCAATTAATGCACATGTATGAGACATCACATGCTGCTAAAACCATTGTTTGTGAGTTCAAAATTTTGAATTCGCTAAAGTTCGCACCTGCAGATAATAATGTAGGCAGGGATACCCCGTTGTTTTGGCCCAACCATGATTACATAATGTGTAATTCGTCCGCAGGATTTAGAGGAATGTTCAGAGAAATCTGAAGTCAGCCGCACACCATCTGCGAAGCAGAGCTGTGTTCACAGTTACTGAACTCCACTCACTGAACAATGATCATAAGTTGGATTATGTCACCATGACTCTCAGCTGGTTATCCTTGCAATTTCATCCTCGATTTGAAGGCAACAGTAAAGTACTCCGATTAACTGAGCTCACACTACAGGCGTTAATACTAGACGTTATACTTTGATACAGGGTTTTTGCTTCCTTAGGCTGTTTCTTATGGTTCGTAAAGAGTTAACGCCCCCTTATAAATTCTTATGGGAGCTCATGACAGCTTTTGTTATTAACTCTTTACTGGTTGGTAAAGAGTTAATAACAGAGTGCTGTGAACAGAATTTATATAGAAACATGTTTACAAAGTATCATCCCATCATCCAAACTTCGAAGAGCCATTTCATGGAAGCTTGTCTGCCAGATATCTCAAGAATGACATGTTGGATCGATGCATTTGAATGAGATATGAGGCTTGGTGTCACCCCCCCCCCCCCCCCCCCCCCCCCCCCCCCCCCCCCCCAACCTAATGTCAGCAAACAACACCTACAGTCTGAACGTATAGAGGGAGTTCAGATTAGCCATCCATCAATCCCAAAGAGCATCCATCTGCTATTGGTTCCCATCCTGGTAGTAGCCATAACATTATATATATTATATAATAGACACAACATAAAGTTCCATGGTATGATTACAGTGCCCAAGGATTTACAAGAAGTCTATGGAAGTAGCAGGCTAAGTATGTGACAGCTCTAGTATGGTGTTTGCCAAGGTTGGATGGGGTTCCATCTCTGTAATGGTTTCTTATCTGATGCTAAACGGTGTAGTGCAGTAGATATTCCCAACGAGAGTGCAAAGGTCATGCAGTGTAAACTCAGTTACTTGCATTGTTTTCATGGAGGATACTCTCGTTGAAGTGTGAAGGAGCCATCTCCCATGCACAGAAGAATGACTGTGTTATCTCTTACAGTGCACATGCTCTTGTCCTACACCCCTTTCAGGATCTTAGTTTACTAGCGGTTACTTAGGAGAGTACAAACTAAGACCAGTCATGCATGCAGTGAAAACCATGTATTGTGTCTTTAGTAACAGTCAAAGATTTACGCAACAACAGGTGGCATGGACCATGGGTATTGTTGAAGCAACCCCCAAAGTTTGACTGGCAAGGAGAGTAAACCACAAACCAGGGTGTAAGAGTTCTGGTGTGTGTAGGAAAAGATTGAATTCCCTGGCCACTTTGAGGTTCCATTTCAAGCAGCTAGTGTAGCCTCATTCCCAGGCCTACCCCGTTTTATCTGTTCTTTGGTTTCCGTTGACAACAATACACGGATGCGAAAGGGTGGCGAAAATGTTTTTCGCCGCCCTTCCGCATCCGTGTATTATTGTCAACGGAAACCAAAGAACAGATAAAACGGGGTAGGCCTGGGAACGAGGCTACAGCTAGTGTTGCTAAGGAGAAGACAATTGGATCACTGTGATCTGCTGTATGACTGAAGGCACAAAAGGAAGTTGGTTATTTGTGTGGCTTCATGAAACCTTTGAGAAGAAACACCAGTCTCGGCAATGCAGATCGAAGCAGTATGCTGAAGTTGATGCTGTAACTTGTCCACTCTACGATTTCATTGGCCATTCCAATGATCCCACATTCCATATGAGAATGGTGTTAGTGACAAGTTATCTAGTGTATAAGAATTTGCGTCACACAAATTCTGTGTCAATATTAATTATCCCGAAACCATAATTTCAAGTGGCTTTTCAGAAACCCATACCTTAGCATTGATGTTCAAGATTTTATAATGGGTGCACTACTTTCAACCCTCAGCCTGGGTGAATAGAGGGGTTTGGGCTCTTGCATGATACATGGTTGCCAATTGATACGTACAGGAGTGCGTGTGACTAGCTCTTTTCATCATTAATGTACTCCTGATACTCTACAAATACATTTGATGATGTGTGCACTAAAAATCCAATAGACCTTGATACTTTTACTGTTGTAGCTATGGCAACCAGTGTAATACCACCTGAAAAGGATTGTTTACAAAATAGATGCACTGAAAGACCGGCAGGGCTTGTTTGAACCCCATAGCATCAGTCCCAATTCATCATTGTCACTTGATATGCCACCAATTCCCATGCATGCTCCAGTTAGAAGTATACAGCATTGGGGATTATTTTTACAAATCTCACTCCCACTCCTATGTATCATTCTGCCGTGATTGTGTTCTGAGAGGCAACACCGGTATTCTCTTGTATAATATTATAATCTGTGTACCAGCGATACAAATTAACTATGAAATGAGCCCGAACTTGAATTGGCTCCCACAATGAAATCCTTACAGAGACAAGCCTTTTGTGACAGTGCTGACTGCGTGTATACCTATTTAACCCCTTGTGTCATGCATTGCTTACACCCCTTCAAGCCTTGTGTCGCAATCATGTTGCCTTGTTCATTCACTAAACACATGGCTGAGTGAAACTTAAGGGTACTGTTTCAACTGGTGTATGGGCCACAAAAATTCACTTGAGGAAAATTGGCATATTGAAAACTAGGTGTTGCCATTATTAGCCATGTGTGAGTCCAACTATAGCCTTAATACCATTCGGTTACCATGGCGCCATGTCCCTGAACAAGCATGTACAATACATTCACAGCACCTAGCCTCGTTTCCAGGCCATTCCCACTGCCTGATCACTTGCTGTATTATGCAAAGTGCGTATTGCAAGCAATCATCATTATACTGGTTGGTAGGAATGGAATGGCCGTGAATGAGGGTATACACAACACTAGCCTCGTTCCCAGGCTCTCCCTTGCATGGGACTAAGGCTATAACACAACACCTGCATGGTTCTATAAAATAGTACAATCATGCGTTTGTCATGTGATCAAGATCATATTGTTAACCAGTCTGTGTCATGTGGCATTCCAAGTGTGGGAGTGGTCAGCATTTAAAACATGGTACGGTACTACCAAAGATGAATACTGTAAGATGAATACTGTTATACAAACCTCATTAGCTTATCAGTATAGCTAATACAGCCACCAATAATAATTGATGTTTGACAGTCACTACAGAATAGTACAACACTCCTTATTGGTTGCGGCTCCTGGTTTCCGAAGACTCTGAGGGATAGGCGAGGGCTTTTTCGGCTGACGTCCCTTTGCGATGCTATTAGCGAGGCTTGCATTATCACCTCCCGCTGGGTGAGCAATGACCATAAGAAGCTTTCTCCAGGTTGGTTCGCCATGCCTGCTCACCTGGTAGTCCTGGTTCAGCCAGTGAGCAAGCACAGCATTGAGGCAGAACTCCGTGTCATCGAAGTTGGCCGCCCTAATGATATCCAGAGTAGACGGCCTCAAACCAAAGGTAAGTCCAATACTGTGCCACTTGGGAGCAGCATCAGAAATGGAAGCCCTCACGCGGGGGAGGTCGTCGCTAGTGAGAACCCTGTCTTGTACTTCCTCGAATAGTGGAACACCAGTTAAATCGAAATCGATATCTGTGGTCACACTGGTTGCCACCCCGCCCTTGAATCCGGGAATGAGTCGCTGCAGCGTTCTCTGCTGGACTTCAACATCACGCAACTCGGCATTAGCTTCACGTATCTGTCCAGTGTCTCCACCGCTCTCCCGTTCCAAGTCCGAGGTGAGCTCTTGCACTCGATCCTGCAAGATTAGCCTCTCCTCGCGCAGTTTACCCTCATAGTGCTCCTTTTCCCCGGCAACAAGCTTTGTTAGAATTTTGACAGCCCCTTTCTTTTCGGTCAGCTCTTTTTCGTTCTTTCCTGCCATATCAGAGAGATGTTGCAGTTGTTCCTCAAGTTCTTCAAGTCGCAATTGAGCTGCATTTAACTGTTCCCGAAGAGTGAGCTTCTCCTTCTTATTTTTTTCAGCCTGCTGCTTTAGCTTGTGAGACACTGGAACAGTATACTCTAAATCTACTGAGAGAGTTGACTGCAGAGGTTCATCGTCAGGGGACTGCAACCGAATATCCAAATTTGCGACGTCCTCAGTTTCCAGAGCTTCTGCCAGAGGTACTGCCCCCTTCGCCATTAAGCGATTCTTACCCAGATTTTCATGGTCATAGACGTCTACCCGTATCCCTTCAGTCACGTCAGGGGCGACTTCCAACGTCCATTTGAACGATTCATTCCATTTGGGGTTCTGACTGTTGTCGATGACTCGCGTCGATTGCTTTTCGTCGTGGAATGTCAGCTCGCAGTACGGATCGCATTTGCCGAATTGGTCAAGTTTTGGCAAATTACTCGCCGCCTTTACCACCATCCGAATAGACATGATCGCTCCTTGACACAGACTGAGTCCAGCGACAATTCTGGGCTAAAGTGGGGCTAATTTTATTTGTGACGGTCAGGTGAGGCTATATACACGCATTCTAACACCCACATACTAATCAAAGCCTGGCGCATGCCTATAAGTATGCTAGCGCATCAACACAAATCCCAATTGGCAACCCCCAAAGTAAAGGTAGGGTTTTTAAATTTGAGGCATTCTTCAAGGGGGTGTACGATTTTTTTGCCTTGGGAATGGAGTACGGCCTACGCAATGCGTATGCGCGAGTAACGTGCTGGGGTTTGTTTGGTTGCTCATGAATCTACTTACCAAGGCATAAACAGGACAATGAATACTAGTAGTACACGTGCATTGTGCCATTACCACACTGTACTCAGCCATCCCAAGCTAGTATAATTATATACATGACTCTAACCACACCCACCACTCAGCTCTAGCTAGCTAGATAGATAATTGCTGAAAGGATTGCCTTTGAACAAGGTGAGGGAATTGTTGTCAAGGACAAAACAGCCCACCTGGCTCCCACTGAACATCCAAGCCCAGACACGGCCGTGCTGCTTTCACCCTTTGGGTGAACATTCCCACCTCCCCCTGACCCCCCCCCCCCCCCTTGTGCTCACATAGAACCTCCCAACGCTGAAGCTGAAAGTCGATCTCATATCTAACAGGTTTTGCAGTGTCATACGTAACCAACTGCCATGTCCTCTGCATGATTCTGAGCTGATACCAAGTCATGCCGAGACACACCACAATGCATTTTACACAATCTGGGCAGTTCCCCTTATTTGATGTTCTTAATTATTATTTTTTACTTGATGCATTCACATAGCTAGCTAGCTAGCTATGTGCAGAGTTCAAAAGCACTTAGCTATAGCTAGCTATATTGAAGTGCAGATGTAGCTAGCTAGCTGTGCATGACTGTTACAAAATGGGAGGTCTGGACATTGTTCACTCAGTCACTGCATTGACTCCCATTCAGATCAGAAGATCCACCCTTATCGTCCACGGGAAAATTGACTTTTGTGAAAAGTGACAGCCATCTTTATGTGGGCAGATGCAAAGCACAAGGAGTAGCTACAGCAACAATTCAATTTGCCACTAGGGCCGGTAGTTTACTTAGCCTACTCTACACACATCACTTTTGCCTTTAGCTATGTGTCGAGATGCAGTACTGATAAACTATCTCAGCCTAAGTAAATATCCCATATACATTACTATGGCAACTTCAATTGTTACAGTACTGCAGTCACAAGCATGTAGCCTCATTCCCAGGCCTACCGCGTTTATTCTCTTCTTCGGTTTCCGTTGACAATAATACACGGATGCGGAAGGGCCCTTCCGCATCTGTGTATTATTGTCAACGGAAACCGAAGAACAGATAAGTAGCTACAGTAGAACCTGCATGTCAATAGTGGTCACTGTTTAAGTCGGCCATATAACTCATCCCCGCCCATCCGAAATTTAACGAGGCCGTGCCTGAGTTAAACGGTAGGGCACACACATGAATCACATGTGTAAACTAGACAGACAATGCCAGTTCAGAGTGCCAGCTAGCAGTAATAAGTAGCTTCATTCGCAGGCCCCTGCCCACCTTTTCATCACTTGCAGTTCTTTCGTGCAGCCGAAAGTGCTAGCCTCGTTCCCAGGCCGTTCCCACCGCCAGCATTTCATCGCTTGAATTTGCTAGTCAGTCCAGAAAACGCCCTAAATGCCCTTAACAGGCTTCAGAGGGCTTAGGGCAACTTTTGAGAAACACTCAGTTTTCGGTGCTTACTCCTGACTAAACTGTAAAACCTGAGACCCCACTGAGGGCCTCAGATGAGTCCTCAAGAAAACGTGTAGATTGATGGTATACGACGTGCGACGAGCTTAGGGAGATCCTGGGCGAGAATCTGCAACCACTGTTAACTGAATGACTAAAATTGTCTTTTTGTTCTGAGTATGCATTTGGATTTGGATTTGTAAAGTAGCTAGCTCTTTATTGCTTTCATAAGGAGCAAGCAGATAGCTATTTCTAGCTATATAGCTAGCTACTTTACAAATCCAAAGCAACATGCTGAAAGTGGGTGCAGAGTACTAGTGCCGCGGGCCCTGATGGAGGTGTGGGAGTGGGAGGGCCCGGCACTATAGCTATTCCTGTCTGAGCAAGTGATGACATCTCAGGAATGATTCGTATCCCCCCCGGCACACCTCCATCAGGGCCCGGCACTCAATAGCTATTCCTGTCTGAGCAAGTGATGACATCTCAGGAATGATTCGTATCCACTCCCACACCTCCATCAGGGCCCGGCACTAGTCTGCACCCACTTTCTGCATGTTGGTTTTCACGGCTCGTACTTCAAAATTCTCAGTTTGCATGGCTTTCTCTTCTTTGTAGCTAGCTAGCTATCTGCTTGCTCTTTATGAATGCAATTTCCTGTTTTGTAATTGTGGCTGTTTTGCATTCGCCCATTCACTTAATATTCAACCCTTAGCATGTGCTCTCTTGCCACTTTTGTCTATATACCTCAGCTCAGTTCTAGATCGTATTTACTGTTTTCTTGTTTATGAGCATGCAGCCTTCATAATAAGAACTCCAGACCTTGCAAGGTACGTCTGCAAGACTTGGAATGAGGTCAGAATTAGAATCTTAAATACACTGTCATATTCTGGGGATGGCCCAAGATCGATGCGGCCAAGGCAGCCACAACCCCCAAAGGGTCGGGCCCTTAGGCATGCTGTACCTTTCTGACCAATAGGCCTTGGCGGATTTTGCTGGCATAATTTTGGGAAAAATAGGTGCTTCCAAGCATAGTGAATTATGCTGGGAAAAATAGGTACACTTTCTGACTCTGATGAGAAAAATGGGTACAAAAATGGGTTTTGTATTGTTGTATTTTGAAAAAACAACACTGTCAGGTACAGGTTTAGAAGTACATGTAGCAATGTAAAGACTACTAGCTACTATATAGGATAGCTACATATTAGCTAGCTATGGAACTACTCAGAAGTATATCGACTAGTACAACAAGTGGCCTGATAGTTTGTTGTAGTTGATGCGCTGTAACAGTGACATTGTCACTCAGAATCAGGTTTCAAGTGTTTACAAGCGTGTATTGAATGTATATGGTGTGAAATTTTGAGAATCAATGCCAGCATAATTGAGAAAAATAGGTCAATGAAAAAGAAAAATAGGGTAATTAAAGGAGAAAAAAAGAAAAGAAAAATAGGTTAAAGTTCGAGCAAAATCCGCCAAGGCCTACTGACCAAGCTATCTGACTTACTAATGCACAATGCATAGCTACACTTACAATAATATAATTCAGCTCACGACCTGCACACAAAGAATAATGATGTACGTGGATCCATTCATATACAACAAAGGACAGCATACAGCACGTGCATGGGTATATGAGGGCCCTAGCCAGAAAAAACGTACAAGATCTAACCACAAACAAAAACAGCAAAGTCCCACATAGCTACTGATACTAGCTACATATCCATATATAGCTAGCCTGGAGCTTGAAGAAGCTACAATTAAGGTAGGAAACATGGGTACAGCAAGCGACGAAAAGCTGGACGATGGCCTGGGAACGAAGCTACGTTTCCGGTACCTAAGCCTAAAGTATGTACTTCCTGCCGGCCAATATCCACATCGTTTGATGTTGCTGTTGTGATCAACGTTTATTGTTGCCTTCGAGGATGAGGGGGTGGGGCATTCACAGATCAGAGAGCTCGATGGCAGTTGTGTAGTAGCCTCGTTCCCAGGCCCACATGCGGAATGCGTTCTGCGTGTGGGCCTGGGAATGAGGCTAGTTGTGTAGGTCATATGCTTGTAATGGCTCCAAGTAGCTAGCTATGTTCAAAAATCTAGCCTCCGTGACACTTCTGCACTGTAGTTACGTCATGAAAAGAAAGCCACGCCTCCATGATGGCATAGTCACACTACATCTTGAAAAGAAAAGGTTGGTAGAAATTCCTCGTAGCAGTAGGAGCCACCGGATGACGGATTCACAAGGATTCTGTTAGTGTACCAAACGCAGCCATCACAAGCAAAAGAACACAAAAATGTGCTTGCATTTTGGATTGCGCATGCACAGTTGGTGAACACGTGACCTCATTGCCTCAAATGGCGTCGTGCTAGAATTTCATAGGTTTGTAGCTAGCTAAAACTGCTGGTCTTGCCAGTTGGCAGACAAAAGTGGTCATGGCGAGTGGTACGGCGATAGCAGTGTTGTCCTGTGCATAAATTAGCTCAAGAAGTGGTTAGGGAACTTGAGAGGATGATGGTCCAGATTATCTACAACCACAGTTGTGTGATCAGAAGAAGGGGTTCAGAGATCTAATTGCATTAGGGAACTTGAGAGGAGGATGGTCCAGATTATTTACAACCACAGTTGTGTGATCAGAAGAAGGGGTTCAGAGACTAATTGCATTAGGGAACTTGAGAGGAGGATGGTCCAGATTATTTACAACCACAGTTGTGTGATCAGAAGAAGGGGTTCAGAGACTAATTGCATTTGGGAACTTGAGAAGATGATGGTCCAGATTATCTACAACCACAGTTGTGTGATCATAACCACTAAACATCTGTGAGGGACATGCTGCCATCAGGGCTTGAAAAATTTCCATGACAACCAGTTGTAGTGCGCTTGCAGATGTTCCCAAGATCAGCAGTAAGATGATCTGGGCCAGTTTTGCCTTCACAGGTTGTCTTATGCAATTATAACTCTGTAAGCCCAACTTGCATGAGTAAACCTCCCATAACCACGGTCTCCAGGTTCTCTGCAACCAATTCAAGGTAACCACTCTGTGGTTAAAACAACCGATTACTTTTTACAGTGATATAGCATAACAGTTACTCCAGTTCAGCTTACCATATGCACCCTTATATATTCAGGGTCTCATGCACTCCCAGCTTTGTTGCATAAGGGAGAGCCTGGGACTAGATTCATTACTACCAGTATTAATCGATGTGCTTGTGAATATGCAGGCTACAAACATTGAACTTGCCCCCTAAAGTTGGGAATTATGTTAAAATGTGTTTCAGGAGATGCTGAATTTCAAGAATTTCGTACTTGTTTTGGGGTTAGACCACTAAAACACCCTTCATTAATTTTTGATCTCAGATGGATATTCACTCCGAAGCATCACAACACCTCACTTCATAACAACATTTTTATTAGTAGCATAAAGTGCATGTCCGTACACCATTTAAGAGCTAAAATGCCACAAAGACAACTCCGTAGTGTCCATGGATCATTGATCATTCATGACTTATACTCTCTCAACCTTCTTTGAGAAGAAACACATGCCAATGCAGATCGAATCACACTGAAGTTGATGCTGTAAGCACTCTAATTTGCATCAATATTGATGATCCGGAAACCGTAATTTATTTACCTTCAACAGCTTTTCTGAAACCCAAACCTTGGTTTAACAGTGATGCTCAAGATTTTCGTAATGGGTGGGTGGTGTTAATGCGGGAATAGGAGATGGCACTTGATATGTATATGCTGTAGCTACTCTACAAAATAAACATTCTCACCTTTACACATTTACTGTAAACATGGTAATGCTGTAATAGACTACCTGTAAAAGATTGTTTACAAAATAGATGAACTGCAAAAACATCTTTAACTTACCAAGCTTAGTATAGTTTCAGTCCCAATAATTCAATGGCATAATCCATGCAGTTAAGAAGTACAACATATTGGGGATTGCAGGAGGTTGAAACCTAATTAAGGGCACTGTTTCAACAGGTGTATGGGCTGAAAAGATCGGTTTGAGGAAAATTGGCATAGACTGGTCGAAACTAACGTTGCCATTAAGTTTCATTTAGCTGTGTGAGAGTCCTATAGTCTTAATAAGTTGGTTACCACGGCAGCATGTCCCTCAACAAGTACATAGACAAGCTACTACACTACACAACACCTAGCTTCATTCCCTGACCATTCCCACTATCAGTATTTGCAGTATGGTAGCCTTGTTCCCAGGTACTGAACGGGACTAGCAGAATGCAATTTGCAAGCAATAGGAATGGCTTGGGAACAAGGCTACACAACACCTGTGTGGTTCTATAATAGTACATGGCCATGTGTGTTTGCCATGGATGCAAGTGAGGGAGTATTGATTGATTGTTTGTTAGACCATGAATTCCTGGAATTCCTGGAATTCCTAAAGATGAATGCTGTCGCACTTGTCAAACAAGCATACAAATCTCACCAGTTTCTTGTTACAGTTAATAGCTACATGCTGCTCTCTTAGTGGTTGGTTGCTAATTTGTCATGTCCAACTACAGAATAGTACAGCACTCTTTATCTGTTGCATCTCCTGGCTTCCGAAGACTCTGAGGGATTGGCGAGGGCTTTTTCGGCTGACGTCCCTTCGCAATGCTGTCAGCGAGGCTTGCGTTATCACCTCCCGTTGGGTGAGCAATGACCATAAGAAGCTTTCTCCAGGTTGGTTCGCCATACCTGCTCACCTGGTAGTCCTGGTTCAGCCAGTGAGCAAGCACAGCATTGAGGCAGAACTCCGTGTCATCGAAGTTGGCCGCCTTGATGATATCCAGAGTAGATGGCCTCAAACCGAAGGTAAGTCCAATACTGTGCCACTTTGGAGCAGCATCAGAAATGGAAGCCCTCACATGGGGGTGGTCGTCGTTAGTGAGAACCCTGTCTTGTACTTCCTCGAATAGTGGAACACCAGTTAAATCAAAATCAATATCAGTGGTCACACTGGTTGCCACGTCACCCTTGAATCCGGGAATGAGTCGCTGCAGCGTTCTCTGTTGGACTTCAACATCACGCAACTCGGCATTAGCTTCACGTATCTGTTCAGTGTCTCCACCACTCTCCCGTTCCAAGTCCGAGGTGAGCTCTTGCACTCGATCCTGCAAGAGTAGCCGCTCCTCACGCAGTTTACCCTCATAGTGCTCCTTTTCCCCAACGACAAGCTTGGTTAGAATTTTGGCAACCCTTTTCTTTTCGGTCAGCTCTTTTTCATTCTTTCCTGCCATAAGAGAGAGTTGTTGCAGTTGTTCCTCAAGTTCTTCAAGTCGCAATTGAGCTGCATTTAACTGTTCCCGAAGAGTGAGCTTCTCCTTCTTATTCTTTTCTGCTTGTTGCTTTAGCCTCTGAGACACTGGAACGGTATACTCCAACTCCACTGATAGAGTCGACTGCAGAGGTTCATCGTCAGGGGACTGCAACTGAATATCCAAATTTACATCGTCTTCAGTTTCCAGAACTTCTGCCAGAGGTACTGCCCCCTTCGCCATTAAGCGACTCTTACCCAGATTTTCATGGTCATAGATGTCTACGCGTACCCCTTCAGTCACGTCAGGGGCGACTTCCAATGTCCATTTGAACGATTCATTCCATTTGGGGTTCTGGCTGTTGTCGATGACTTGCGTCGATTGCTTTTCGTCGTGGAAAGTCAGCTCGCAGTACGGATCGCATTTGCCGAATTGGTCAAGTTTTGGCAAATTACTTGCCGCCTTTACCACCATCCGAATAGACATGATCGTCCTATTATAGCCTCCTTGACACAGGAGTCCAGCGACAAGGCTCTGCTCTCAGATGAGTTTACGCCCCTCTTAAATATAATAAACAAAGCCTTGCGCATGCGTAAACGGGACATTACAAAACTTTGACCGCGGATAGTTTGGTTCCCAGGGTGGGTGGGCGTATCCCTTCCTCCCCGCCGGCGCCCATCCCGGAAACGAAACGCAGAAGGGTCTGGACTGGACTATGACTTCATCAAAAAAGCCGTATACAACACCACCAAACTGGCCTACGAAGGTAGCTCCTCAAGTTGTCCTAGCCTGTGAGGCAGCGTCTTTTCCGAGAGGTCAAAGGTCACGTCGAATGCTTGCGCAGGGTTGGAACCTTCCAGAACTCAGTGGGCAGCTGAAACGGACGCAATTGGGGAGCAGCAGCTCAAGCGGACGCAATCGGGGAGCAGCAAAGCTGAGCAAACGGTTGCCCGGTCTCACAGCGGATCGCGTCCGGTCGCGGATAGTGTCCGCCCCGGACCCGATATGCTAGCAGCTTCGAAATCAGGTAGTTACATAAAGGAGTGTAATACTAGTATAGCTACACTATAAATACTGACTTCAGCCGTCTTTACGTGGGCAGATAGCTACAAAGCACAATCATGGAACAGCTACAACGTTTGCCACAATTAAGGGTTTCAGTTTGCACCCATGACCATCTTATACATGTACAGTGTACTTAGCTACATGCCCATGTGAACATTCTGAAATTGGTACAGTATACACAATGTAGTCACTTCAATTTGTTGGGAGTGACTTTAATGTACGCAACCTCATTCCCAGGCCGATGGGGCCTGGGAACAAGGCTAACTCTTGATAGCTAGGTATAGCTATGACACTAGCTGCCACCATATGGCCCGGAGGCGATTTCAGTATGGCAGAGATGGTAATCCGGGCCAGGCCTAGGAAAAGAGGAACAAAATTATAATATTGCGTGTGAGAATTAGCTATATATATTCTTGTCCTGCATGATAGCACCATTGCTCCAATCCACTTCAGTTCCATGGATCTCGAGGTGCCACATTCAACCTTGGAAATGGGTGGGCACTAAACATCATTTTGTATCAGTCAGACTTGCTCCCCAAGCAGTTGCAGGCCTCTACAGGATTTTGCGGGAACCTCCTGGAGCCGACTGCAGCCAAAGCAGGCATTGAACAACAAAATTACATCATTTAGATCCCTTCTACTTACGCTTACAATTTAGATCCTTCTACTTGTGCTTACAGCCGGCACTGAGGACTCCGTCATCCTTTCTCTGGGATTGTGGAACAGCTCTGCCGTCCTAGTGTACATGCGTAGCTATACCCAGGGAGAAACAACTTGGCTCAACCATTAATTTGTGTGGATCTTCTTTTACTTGCAGGTGCATGTTAAAATTTAATAATAATTTAATCAGCATTGCATGCATGTGCCAGCTATGGCCATCACGTAGATTACACATTAAAAGCTGTATGTGAGTATGCAGTCTCGCTCCCAGATGGTCTGGGCACGAGACTAGTGAATGAATCGGTGGAATGTGATGACTGTTAATGTTTTGGGGAGTGAAATGCCTCTCATTCAGTCAGTAGTTTACCTACAGATTGTGATGCAGAATTGGCCGGCAGTGCTGAGTGCGCATGCGCGCTTCCGTAATGCAAGAGGCCATAGAGGGCGAATTTCGAACCAAGACAGCCTGGGATTACTTCCGCATGGCGCATGGAATGTACACAATGCGCACCTAATAAGCAGTTTCCGCTAACAGGCATTCCGTAGCTACGTCTACGATGCCAAGGTGCTAGCTAGTCTTTTCTTAGCACCAGCGACTGTCACTAGAATGCAGCGTCGGATATGTTTGGTGAGTTCTTTAGACGGTTTTGATGGTACAACAGCTACTCCAAGATAATGAATGGACTCTCGCCGGTTGGGAGGGGCTCGTAGCTGTCATGCAGCAATTTACTCAGCACTCTGAGCTAGATGATTGTGCTATAGCTAGATCTAGCCTATAGCCTATATCATAAAAAGAACAACACAGATTTGCTGTAAGTACGTATGTAGTCCGTGAATTCATCTATTCATCCAGGTGCACTTGTTGATTGACCCACTGTGAAGTTGAGCCATCTTGCTGTCACAAGTCACAATCATACCCTTTGTCATCGTTGATAGACGTCTAATGGCAATCAGAATAAAATGGAAGGCCGTTTCACTTGTACTTCTCTGCATCCTTACCCTGGCGGGTGTACAGTACTACTACCCGGTTCTTCCTCGCAGAATAATCCACGGGAGGAGATTAATGAACGATGAAGGTTGTAGGGACTTGGAACAACAGACTGACTACCTACAGGCTCTGATGAAGGCCAATGAGCAAAAGAGCTTGGATACCTTGGAGAGGTTACGAGCACAGAATGCCGAAACCCGGCGAAAGCTTGAAGTGCAGAGAGCGCTTGTGAAGGATTTAGAGAGGAGAAATCGGCAGTTGATTGAGAAGCTGTCAAGCTTAGAAAGTGGTGGCCCAAGAAAAAGAGAAAATGATTTCAGACTAGCACCGCAGATTGGTCCCAACATTGCACGAACATTGAACATACAACAATCATCGGAATTCGAAGTGATACCGTACGTCACGTTCACGAAAGACAGGCTCTATCTGCTAGAAGCTGGCATGATGAACAAACCCGAGGCACCACCCATTGCTGACAGGAAGAAAGAAATGGAAGACGTGATGGAGACAGCTCTCGGAGCTTTGAATACTGACAGCAGGGCAAAGCAGTACACTCCGTTTGACTTAGAACAGGGGTACACCCGCACTGATAGAAACAGAGGTACGCAATACGAGCTCTACTTCAAAGCCAAGGATAAGAAGCACGTGTTTCAGCATGTTGAGTTGTTCAGACCGTTTGCACCGATTCAGAAGGTCCAAGTGCAGACATACGACAAACGAACAGAGTGGATAAATCTGGTGGTTCCTCTATCAGGCCGCGTGGAAACGTTCCAGCAATTTATGGAAATGTTTGCAGAGAATTGCATCCAAAAGGATCAAAAGGTGTTCCTGACGGTTGTGTACTTTGGCGTGGAAGGAAAAGAAGAAGCAAAGCAGATTTTGGAACGGATTGCAAACGACAATCACTATTCCCACTATAAATTCATTGAGAGAACAGATATGTTTTCACGTGGGGTTGGCCTCCTGGCTGGGGCTGAGTCTTGGGATAAAGGCAACGTTCTACTGTTCTTCTGTGATGTCGATATCGCCTTTGATGCAAGCTTCTTGGACCGTTGCAGACTCAATGCAGCTCCAGGTGCTAAAGTGTTCTATCCTATAGTCTTCAGCTTGTACAACCCGCAAATTGTCTACAGTGACAAATCAGAGATTCCAGCTTTGAGTGAGCAGCTAGTCCTGACGAGAGATACTGGGTTTTGGAGAACGTTTGGTTTTGGGATGACCTGCATCTACCGCTCTGATTTCCTCTTCATGCGGGGATTTGATACCACCATTCAGGGCTGGGGATTTGAGGATGTTAAACTCTACAGGAAGTTTGTGCAGAGCAATTTGGAAGTTACACGGGCACCCGACGGGGGAATATTCCACTTGTGGCACGAGAAGCATTGTGATCCCCATCTTCCTCCCCTCCAGTACAACATGTGTTTGGGAAGCAAGGCTATAGGGGAGGCCTCCCATACTCAGCTGGGGATGCTGGCCTTCAAGGAGCTGAAGAAGGAGAACGAACGGCTTCACCAGGGGGTTGATGGCATGGACAATGATGGTGCATTGTAGTATGCAGTGCGTGGAAATTTAATGTGGAGCAAATCCTGAATTATATTATTACATTCACTCAGTACGTACCATGCATGCATGTACGTGTGTCAATTCAATGTGTGATCGTACTATCCTCATTCCCAGGCCCCTTTTCTGATGGGGCCTGGGAACAAGGCTATGATGATACGGCTTATTATAGAAAGCTAGCATGTAATACTATGTGAAGTGGAGATTAATTGGCATCCTAGCCCCCTTTCATGTACTGCAGACACTGCAGCTGGCCCACTGCACATGCTCTTGTGTCAGAGCTGCTGGCAGCTTCAAGTCCAACCCATATACCACCCTCCGATGGTTGTCAACTCAATTCCTCAGAGATGCATATGATATAAACCGATTTGGCTGCCGCTGGGAGCCGTTCCCCGGCCCCCAAGTCTCGTATGGTGGAGGAGATCCTTATTTGGGGCAGCAGCAGCTAGCTACATGCCTATATAGCTCACACTGCAAAGGCTGCATGTGGTTCTCTATTATAGGTTTGCATGTTTAATGATCGGGCGTATATAACTATGGCCAGTTGAGTGGTACTTCAGTACCTCATGTCCTTGACTCATCGGCTATGATAATATTGAAGGGATGAGAACCAGAGTGGCCTAACCCCAAATCAAGTACTGGAAATTGCATGAATCAAAAATTGAGTAAAAAATATGCAATGGGTCACGCAATGGGTACAAGCATATGACCGAAATTTTGAAATTTCAGTAGCTCCTGATGAAACACATTTTATAAGCATTCTCAAGTTTAGGGCCGCTAGTTCAATGTTTGTGGGTTAGGCCACTCTGGTTCTCAGCCCTTCAATGTGAAACAACTTTGTCCGTTGTGAGAAAAGTGATAGGTCAATCATACTACGCAACATAATGCTGGATCCGGCATCAAATTGAGTTTTAGAAGAGCACAAAACTATTTGCTCTGATCCTGAGGTTCAGTGTTGCAACCCTCGCTCTGCAGCACCAGAGCATCAGCGGCTCTCCACAGTCTCAGGTCCGCCCTCCTCACCGCCTCCGCCAGAAGGAGCCGAGTAGCTTGACGAGCATGGAGACACCTCCACTCCTTCAGCATCCGCAGCACCCTCTCTCTCAGAGTACATTCCTCCTTAATGGCCGGGATTAGGTGGTCTGGGATATTGAGGTAGCTGAGAAGCTTTGTCCAGTCCAGCTGCAGAGTTCCCAGTATGTGCTGAGTCAGTTCTTCCAGTTCCTGGTTTGTGGGGCAGTCTGGTATGAGGATGAGATATTGATTAGTTTTGACGACCATTTAGACACTCACACCTAAGCCCACCACATTTTTCTTATCTAGGTTGAGCTCATAAAACATGCGGAAATGGGGATGGAAGATTGAAAGTATCATGAACATATCATGAACAACAGACATATTCCCACCTGATGTCACTTCCTGTGTACTGATTAATCGACATTGTTGGCTTCATTTTCATGTAGAATGTAGGTACTTGTAGTCTCGTTCCCAGACCCTTCTGATCGTGAGAGAGTCTGGGAACGAAACTAGGTACTTAGATCAATTGCTAGTTTGAGTGCATTAGCTTGTTGTGTTCCAGAGTCACACACCATTGAAGTTTATCCATTTCCCTTGCCCCCCCCCCCCCCCCCCCCCCCCCCCCCCCCCCCCCCCCCCCCCCCCAGCCAATACACAGTACACAGGAAGTGAGAGAGGAAAACGGTTCGTATACAGAATCTGATGTAGGTGAGCTGACGTGCACACACCTGGAGGGAGAGAGAGGTCTACCCTGCATTGTGAGTGCACACACGCATATCCATGAGGCCTGCAGCTGGAGGAGAGGTGTACAGGGACCACCATTCCTGGAGGGAGGGGTACGGGTGGAAGAGGAGGTCCCATAGAGAAGGTGGATAAAGGAGAGACAGCATGGAGGTTGCAAAGTGCATGGGAAGGAAGAGTGATAGCTGTCGGAGATGACCTGTCACCTGTGGCTAGGTACAATACACACAAGCAAATTGATCAGTACTCACACTTTGGAACACACAGAAACAATTCTATTTATAGATGATAATGATCTTACCAACCTGTTTCTATTTTTAGCTTTAGTTGTAACTTCTTTAGTTTACAAAAACTTTACTGCAAGGTCAATGTGGGGATAAGTTAGGTTCGCCTCAACTACTGCCAATAAATAACTACTGTGGCGGTACTGCAATGTACGAACCTAGTTGGAGTTGTTGGTTTGAAACAGTACGGTCTCTTGTTGCCCCCAGTGAAGCATCGTAGAGGGTGTCTGATTGGTCAACCTGCAGGATGAAGGCAAATACACACATTTAACATTTTCGTGTTGTCAAATTCTCGCGCTTTATTATTTCGTGTCATAATATTATCGTGGACTGGATTACCCACAAAAGTTTTACGGCATCTTATCTTGCTGCACACGTAGGGGGAACCTGGGAACGATGCTATAGCCTCGCTCCGGGTGGGGCAACAACATGATAGGGCAAGCTCGTGTTTCACTAGCTCTCACACTGTGCATACTTCAGCAGATCCAGACTGTGTTTACATACTGCCCACGATTGTCAAAGCAACTGCACAATTATGAAAGAGTCAGTGGATGATGACTTTACGCATTGCCTTGCTTTCAATTAATGGTGTGTATTTCATTGATTGCTTGCCTATTGCACCAATATGAGACTATGTATGTTACTTTCCATAACTTAAGAAGTGCCTTATAGGAATTGAGTAAAATCTCTTTTGCTTGTGGTTGCTGACACAACACCACCCATTGAGGTCAACCCATTGAGGTCAACCCATTGAGGTCAACCCATTGAGGTCAACCCATTGAGGTCAACCCATTGAGGTCAACCCATTGAGGTCAACCCATTGAGGTCTATGTGACCACAAGTATCCAGGAGATCAACCAGAATATTCAGCTGGTCACACCTTGTGGTGGCCAAAGGGCAAATCCCAGGGAAGATCCCAGATTGGGAGACCTGATACCTGTGCTATTAGTTCAGGGTTTCATACAGAGAGTGCACACAGGTGGTTTTGAACACAAGCATTTGGTAGCTACCAAAAACACATGCCCGGAGACCCCTAGTACAGGTGTGCTTCGCATGCTGTCTGCTTTACATGCATGCTTCAGTTTATTATCCTGAATTTGGAGATGGTTTCCCTCCAACTACAGGGTTTCAAACAGGATTTTTTTTTTTGCTGGGGGGTTGAGATGCTACAACATGCGTGTTGAATTTGTAGGAATCTGGAGATGATCCCCCCAACTAATAAAACTCTCTGGAATTTCTTACTCGATGCTAGCTGGTTGTTTTGTGAGATGGCTCTTCTCAACTCCCTCTCATTAACCCCAAGCAATACTTACCACTGCTGGCATCCCAACGTGTGAAGAGCCTGCACGTTCCACTTGCCTTCGACCACAGGCGAGAGGTTGCCCTGCATGGAGCAGGAACATTCAAAACGAAAGTAAGTAAATAACTAGTATTGTGCTACAGTAACTATGGAGTGTCTATATTGACAAGTCACCTATAACCGATCTTGTAATGATCCTGGTTGTAACCCAGTAAACCCACCTCCCCTTTCCCACTCTTTCTGCTCACACAGATCTAGAACTTATCCTCCAAGAACATTGCCGGAAGTGACATCACAACTCCGATAACAGGTTTTTAGGGCTAAACGACAGCCCAATGTAACTCAAAACAACAGAAAATTATGTTCAATAGAGTCTCGAGTAAAGAATGGGACATCATGCAGAGCTTACCATTGTAAGGGAGGTGGATTTCGGACCACAGTTCCTCTGCAGCCGCGGTGCCTCTGAAGTGCACAGCTGCAACTGTACTCCCGGAGGATGCTTCTCCACTAACGTGAACGATGAACCGAGGCGGATACATCTTCAGCTCTTCCATGAGCTGAAGATCATTCACTGCAAGATCCCAGAAGTTGACGTCACAGGCCTTGATCTAAAACCGGAAAATACGAAGATACGGCCGTTCCAGTTAAACTTAGATTTCCATATCCAACTTGGTAAATGTAATTACCCCTGTCCTCACTATAATGAACCCTTTACAATGTGGAACTTCGTGCTTACATAACGGCCAACTGACTTACTAAAGCAAGGATTATGAAAATTCATGCAAAAATAGACAGTGAGGCAAATTTTGGATGGATATTATTGAACCTGTAGCTTGTCCTATAAGTCATCTTCTATCTCCTGAATGTGCAGTAATAGTAATTGTAGGGGGGGGGGGTCAGTCTTGGGCCATTCCGAGTTCTTTACTGTGACTAATGTCGTGTTCACTTCCACAAAGTCTACTATGCGTACAGTCTACAAAGTTTGTACCTTCGTACTCCCAGATTTGAGTGCCATGAGCCACCCTTGTGGAAGACACCTCTCAAACTCAATCTTAATGTGAGGAATGTGGCCACCAGCAAAGCTGAACTGTTTCGTAGTGAACCTATATTCCTCACCGTAACCAGAATACTGCCGCCTAATAGTCTGTAAGGGGAAAAATATCCAGTTTGGCAGTCACATAATTTGAACTATAAGTAAATCTATGTCTAAGTCTAACCTCAATGCATGCCTTCAGGAAGAAGGAGACACAGTAGTATACTCTCCAGGCTGGCCTTCTGATAACTAGAGGCTCCACGGTCGTTAAACAATATTTCACCTGCTCTAAGTTTTCCACACTTAACTTTGCGGCAATACAGTTAAAACAGAAGTGCCGAGTACAGAGGATGCCGTGGTGATCACCTGAGAGTATTATTCGGCCATCAGCTAGTGAGAATTCAAACTTCCCCAGTTTGTTGCTTCTGTGGCCTGCTTTCAGGAAGCATAGCTGCAGGGTCTGGATGTCCAGCTGAGACTTTATCTCTATGCAGTGGGGCAGTATCAGCTCGACCGATTTCAAAAAAAGGAGGGAAATGGGTTCCCTTGCGTGCAGCCAAACGATCGGTGACACAGGTTGCATCCCCGTCGGAAAATCAAATGGTCCACATGACGTTACTCCAACTTCAATGCATACCGTCGTTCCTACCCTGATGGCTCCAGGAGGAATACTGACTATGAAGTCATGTGTACGGTTAACATACTCCCCTCCAGAGTGACCACAAACTAGCAGACCTAGTGCTTCCATGAATGGCATACCAGTGGCAACTTTGTTAATGAATTGTGAGTCAGCTTTTTTCAGTGATCTTGATCTCACACTAGTACAGCTTCCATTCATGACACGCCCACTTCCAACACTGGTAGTGTCATACCCAGAATCAGCCTCTGAGAACTCCAGTAGAGTTGCTAAGATCCCTCTCGGATGATGTCGACCATCCCTAGGTTTAAAGAGTGAGTGTTCCGGCATTGGTGCGTGAAGGTTTTGATGCTGATTTGCAGCTTGTAGTACAGTGCTAGGACTGACATCTGGAAGGCCAACCATTGCAGGCATGATGTACTCTGAATACAGATGCCACCGTCTGTGCTTCAGGTACAAAGAAACACCTACTGCAATCACCATAGCGGCCAGTATCATCACCAGTATCAACAAGGTGATAGAGATAAACATTTCAATCTTTCCAACGCCCTGGTGATGTGGAAGGGCATCTGAAAATGGGGTGGAAAACAGTATTCAGTTATCCAATCATTCATCCAGTCATAACTCATACTGGGTGCTGTATACTACCATAGATCGAGAAATTTTCGTGTTAAAAATATTTTGTGTGTAAAATTTTCGTGGCGTTAAATTTTAGCTCATCAACGAAAATTTTTTAACGATTATTGTGTCAAGAATGGATACGTACGAACGAGCTGATGCTATGCCGTGGTCACTGACGTACCGACAAAGCGTTGTTCTGGGCTGTATCTCCTGTACGGCCCGCGCTTCCTCCCTTCCACTTCGGCCGGGCCCGCTTGTCGATTCGAGCACCTCCCGATTCGCTGAGGCAATACCTCGCGAAGGAACGGAGAGCGACAGAGATCTTTTGGGATTGGGGAGTCCATCTCCGGGCTAGAAGAATCGCAGAAGGACCGTGAGCGCAGCACAGGTGAATTCAGTACTATACGTGGCTGACCTTAAAAATTATTCGTTGCGGTTAAAATTCGTGTGTTAAATTTTCGTGGTTGAGGGCAACTACGAAAATATTTTAACAACAAAATTTTCCCGATCTACGGTATACCACTCTCATTCAGGGCCACCGAGAAGGGGGGGCAAAAGGGGCAGTTTGCCCCGGGCCCCCTGTGTAAGGGGGCCCCCACACCCAAATATTGCTTTAAAATTCACAGGCAAGCGCTCAGCTCGGTTGTCGCCGTGCTCTCGAGAATGACGGCAAAACCACGGCAGAGGGCCCAGCAACAGTAGGTTTCCAGTGTGGGTGAGATAACTGGCTAGTACAAACTCGATACAACAACTTGATCGTACAATATGCCGTTGTGGGAGGACCAGCTGTCCCCCCGGACCAGATGTCCCCCCGGACACGTGGTCCTAGGACAAGCGGTCCCCCCGGACACGTAGTCCCAGGACTGGATGTCCCCCGTCAGGACGAGATGTCGTTTAATCCCCCGCCCCCCCATTTATATCAATGTACGACGTGCGAAGAGATGGGATTGACAGAGCTCGAATACGATCACCTTTACAACTATGCATCTTTCAGTCGTTATCCAACCGGTTCTTCTAAGAACTAGCGCCGCATTATTCGGCGCAAGTGCATTGAGCACTTTTGCGCGGAGGATGGAGTGCTGTCCATGCATGTGTCGACGTGTCAACGTTACTTTTGAGCAACATGTTACTGGGGGTCCACACAAGCCATTGTAGGCTCAGAAGAAATGGTACTAGAAGCTTATATTCTGTCTAGCTATAGTCTCTGTCTCATGAGAGAACTTGTGGCATGGAACGTTAACGCCACTAGGGGAGTGAGTGCTCGCCCATGTTATTTCTATGAGCAAAGCTACTGTTTAGCTGCTGAAAGTTACTGTTGAGAGGGAGCTTGTAGAATAGCGAATTCTGTAGACCAGAACAGATCGATCATGTGGGGGGACACCTGGTCCTAATGGGGACGCGTGGTCCTAGGACCACATGTCCTAGGGGGACGCGTGGTCCTAGGACCAGCTGTCTGGGGGGACAAACTGGTCCTAGGACCACGCGTCCGGAGGGACAATTTAAGGGGGGGACATCCTGTCCTGTGACACCGTCACTAAGTACGACAAGTAAACTTCTAACGCGATTTGTGGGGAAAGTCCCTATGGAACGCCACAGCTAATTATGCTTCACTCGACTTCCTGTGACACGTAAATCACTTATCCAAACTCCGATCGCGTAGCTATGGCAATAAAAAGCCGGAATCCAGTTTCGGGTGCATACGGGCGCTAGCAAGAAGAATAAGCATAGTGTGACTATATTAGCTATAGATGTGCTTGTTTGTGTTGTATGTCCATGTGAGTGTTTTTGACTACAAAAAAAATTTCCTATGATGGCCTCAGAATGCACCTCAGAGCACCTAAAATTTCCAGAACCCCCTACAAAAGAGTGGGCTTATGCCCACTCTTACTGACCAAAGGGGCCCCAGTTGTACAGTTTGCCCAGGGCCCCCTGAACCCTCTTGGCGGCCCTGCTCTCATTGTAATGCCATCAAGGGCCCAACGTTAGCTGCTGGTAATAAAAGGCACTGCCATAAAATACAGTTCAGTGTCAGTGCACTTATAGACCTGCTGCACTTTTGTACGTCACGTTTTCCGTAGCATCTCCGTATACTATCCGGAAGCCACCATCATCCCCCGCTTGGTGTACCGAAATAAATATACTGGGTATTGATCAAGACGTGCCCTGCATCACTGGTAAGTAGCCTACATATCAACAACTAGAAACATTGTTGGTGCATGACTGCATTTGCCGAGATCGCCATAGAAATTGCTATCTCCAAAAATGCAAATAGCCATGTTGGTGTACCCGTCTGTATTCTCGAAATTATGACGTCAGCTGCAACGGGTCAATACTAGAGTATGTCTGACACCATGACACTGCCGAACTATGGTCCTAGAAACGCTAATGCTGTCTTAGACTATGTTCCACGTGATAATCCTAGTATACGCTCCGTATTTTTCTGGGGGTTTTCTGATAAAATTGTAGCCTAATCATGCTGTGGATATGCATAGTTTTGACCTCTAATTAACTTTCTGTTGTCTTGAACGACCTTATTTCAACTCCACGGACCGAATGGCAACATTTTACAAAGCCTCATTGTAGAACAATTCAGCCTAGTTGGGATGATGTCCGAAGATTGAAGTATACAGTCAGTGGAGTCTGAAGATAGAGGTTGCTGTCTGAGCGTTGATGGTCTGGCTATTGGAGCCATTTGTGACATAGGTGAACTTGTAATTCATTTTGCTTCTTATTCACTGTCTCATGAAAAAAAAAGCACAAAGTACGGTTAGTTACCTTACTGTGTCCGAGAAATATCGCATTGTCCAACTGATGGTGTCCGAAAATAGATGAGCTACTCTACGGGCTGTACTGCAAGTGTACTACAAGTGCACTGATTCTGATTTAAATTTATGGTAGTTTCAAGTTGGACAAGCAAAAAAGGTTTGTCTCCATTGCTGTACAGAAAGTTTTCCCATTTGAATATGACCGACTTAGAGTTTGAGGCCTACTCCAGGCTGTAAAGGTTTTATACTACCATCATAGATTCTGAAGTCGTGCATTGACTACTGCCAAAAGCTTACGTATATTACTGAACTTAGCTATCTGGACGTGCACATGCTAAACATGCAAAAAGACTTAAAGCAAGCAACTGCTGCAGTGCAACGAAAACTGCTCACCAGTTGCATTCAGCCCCCATTCTTCTCTCTCTTGAGAGCAGCACAGTTGACAGGAGAGCAAACATACCACCAGTAGCACCAACGCCTTCATCACTAGTCTTCCCATGGGCCCATATCTTAGAGCTACGTGTAAACACTTCAACGGTACAGTGACGGTACGAGAAACTGAGCAGACCACGTGTGGCATTCCTTTTTAATTGGCAATTCACTGATGGGTGGGGCTACTGTACCGAGCTCCACCCCTAAACATTCCTTTTTAATTGACAATTCACTGATGGGTGGGGCTAGTCTGGCTTCGCCAGACTAGGGTGGGGCTACTGTACCGAGCTCCACCCCTAAACACCAACTAAAATCTAAAATCATGGCTGACTACTGCCGACCACCTGAACTGGAAAACCACTGCGCCACTAGCCTTGTCTTAGCGGTGTTCCCCTTCAGGGAGGTGAAGGAGTGCTCTGTGAGGCAGTTACCCAGCTATGAGGACAGAAATTACTACTTCAGGGGAACTCTAGATGGAGAGTTGGTTGGAAAAGGGATTAGCAGAGGTCTAGAGGGGCCAGAATCAATGACGGAGTTCGTGTTGAAACTTTCCAACTCTTCGTTGCCCTATGAGCTCATTGAGGGAATTAATGCAGTCACGAATTACCTGAAAAGTAAAGCTTTCAGTTGCCCATACCCTCTCACAAACAGAAAAGGCGAAGAAGTTGAAGTGCTCTCTGAAAATCAGCTATTGGCAGGTGATGTTGGGGCTAATGCAAGTGGAGTTCAGTTTTGTGTTCGTGTATTGGTGTTCATTCCAGGAGAGACTTTGGACAGTGTACAGCTCACCCCCAAGCTGGCGTACGATGTGGGGAACTACATTGGCAGAATGGATGCCATGCTTCAGGTGAATGGATCAGAAATTCTTGTACTAGTTAGCAAGTAGTCCATTACGGGATTAGTTACGTGAGAACAGGTTGAGAGGCGTATGCAGCACAAGGCAAAGCTGAGTGCTGTAATACACACCGTAGTGTACAAGACATAATAATTATTATACGAAGTGGATATTGGTCCGGAACGAAGTAGGGCAATGGGTTAGGGTATATTAGGGCCAGGGCCGGTTCTAGATGCACGCGTGTTTCCGGTACCTATACCTAAAGTATGTACTTCCTGCCGGACCAATATCCACGTCGTATAATAAATTTGGCGATGTGAGATTTTCAGCTTCATAACGTGGCTCTCAGTACAGCGCTGGAAGATAGTCAAGTTTGGGGAATGTGGGGGGGCTGATTGACAGAGGCACACCTCTGCAGAGTCAGCCACTCTACAGAGCTGGCCCCATGCAGCGGGCAATGAAATTTGATGCACGATTTTCTCCTGTCAGGAAGCAGTCTTGTGGCATTTCAGTCAACTCTTCTCTTTCCTAACATTAATGCTGACTACTACATTAACATAAACTCCTGAGTCCTCTATATAGACAGCAAGTCACTGGTCGAACACACTCGAACCATTATATAGTACTTGCTGTTAGGCAACACCACCCACTCACATGTATCCCACATCAGGTTTACTTCACATGATCTTTGAGACTAGCCTCGTTCCCAGGCCGTTCCCACCGCCAGTATTTCATCGCTTCCAGTATGAAATACGGCGGAGATCTGGTCACGTGCGATGACGTCAGGTAGACAGATGGTAGACACACGGGGGGCGGTGCCCAACCGTTAAAATACCTGTTTCATGTTGATCCGTCGCCGGCGTTGTGAACAACGAACGGTATCGATCGTCTGCCTTGCGAACGCTCTGATATCCAGCCATTGGACGGACAGTACAACACAGGATGTCGAGATTCTTCGTTGGGCACCGTCCTCCGTGTGTCTACCATGTGTCTACTTGATGTCATCGCACGTGACCAGATCTCCCAGGCCTTTCACCGCCAGTATTTCATTCTGGAAGCGATGAAATACTGGCGGTGGGAACGCCTGGGAATGAGGCTACTTTGAGATCATGCACTGAAGAATAAATGGGGTACACTGGGGATAAGGTTATGATCTACATAATTATGTTTCACTATTGCTGATCTTTTGATAATAGGAGTTCAGCCACCCTGTGATTGACAGCCGAGTGTTCTCGGATCCGGTTTGGGACATGAGGAATTTTCTTCAGCTGAGGAAGTACCTGGCTTCCATTGAGGACCCACACAGGAAGAGAATGGCTGAGACCATCATCACAATGTTTGAGACACATGTGCAGCCCAAGTTAGCGTCATTGAAATGTGGTATCATTCACATGGACATAAACAAGATGAATGTTATTGTCCGCATGCGGGCGGATGGGGAGTATGAGGTTGCAGGTGTCATAGACTTTGGAGACTGTACAAGAACATGTTGCATTTTTGAGTTTGCAGAAGTGCTTTCTAAACTCTTGTCAAAGTCGAAAGGTCCATTATCTGTTACCGGACCAATGCTTTGTGCAGGCTACCTGGAAGCATTCCCCTTGAGTGGGGAAGAACTCGAGTGCCTTTACTTTATCATCCTGGCCAGGCTCTGTCTTGGAGCAGTGATGACCAGCATCCAGTTTCAGAGGGAGCCATGGAATAGCTATGTCGGTGGCCTGGCTGGCCCCTCATGGCAGTTTGCAGAGGAGCTTCTGAAGACCCCCAAGGAAGATGTGGACCGAATGTGGGCAGAGATAAAGATGAGGAACGTATAGTGTATGGTAGTGTGCTGGCTTGGCAAATGTTGTGTATGTATATTGACAAGGAAGAAATATGATGACAGCCCTCGGACTACAATAACCGTGCAATTTGGAGAAAAAAAATGCACGCTTTTCTATGGGAGTAAATGTATGGCAACTCTATAAGTATGTGATTAGAGATGGAATTGCATGAAGCCAAACAGCACGTGGAATTACAATTCCAAAAAATTATTTTCCAGATCAAAGTAAAGCACCTTTTCTTCTATAGCAAGACCATTCAGAACAAATTAAAGGTTCGGTCTACATAATATATTCTAGTTCCTTTCATTTTCCTGTGCAGACTGCTGGACTGAGGTACCTACTTTCCCTTATGCATTCATTGAAGCGAGGTAGCTGTGTTCCAGGTGCTGGCACTGCATATCTCTCACTTCCTAGCCACATACGTGTAGGTGACCATCAAAGCATCCTCGGCAGTTCAAAGGTCACATATGCTGCTAGAAACAAAGCGAGAGATGCATGGCTAGTATAGGGAGAGTCATATCATAGCAATTGCATGTGTTGGGATTACCATGCATGTTTGTCTGCCCATGAGTGTGGAAATGGTGCAGGAGTTTCTTTCCTGGGTTCCAAATATATGGGCTGCAGTGTTATCATTACAACATCTGGAGTGCATGCACAATTATGTAGGTGTACTTTCCCTCATGTATACGTATTCAGAGTGTGCTATCGATCCTCAAACCCAATTCCATGTCCCAATAGAATTCATTCCAACTTCTGAAACCTTTGGATGAATCATGAATGTAATATTCCTTAATTGCATGCCACACATTACGTGGATCAGGAGTATATAGTGGTACAAGAAAAGGTGCATTGCGTTGCTGTGCACACGTACTGTAGTCAAGCAGTGTATCCGGTGTGAAAGGGCCGGGTTGGTCTTAATTATCATCAAGCAATAATAAATGACTTTGAAGGGATGAAGATAATTATAACAGGGAAGCTACTTTCCAAGTATGTATACCTGACTGACTACAAAATAGGAACTAGAAAGTGTAGCATTACAACCAAAAGCAAGCATTATGCATAGCTACAATAATAAACACAACCTTTTTATACGTACTGCTCTTACATACGAGTGCCCCTTAACCGTCGAACTATTACTTTCAGTTCATTCATCTCTCTTACAAGCCTCTCATTCTCATCTGAAACTCTCTTGAATGCTTTCATCATTTTCACCAAGTGTTGCTGAGTGTTCTGTTGCATATGCTCATCGAGATTACAACGGAGTATCCTTTCAGTGCACCCTGCCTCTTGAAGTGGGCAGTCTATTACCTCCATGGGACACTTGCCTCGGTGAGCTGCCATGTCAATGCGTTTCATTCCATTAACTCCACACTCATTGGGGCAGCTAATAGGCTCCAGTAGGCACTGATGTCTGTGAGCAGACATATCCTTTCTTTTTATTTCTTTGGTCCCACAAAGATTGGGGCAACTAATCAGCTCCAATGGGCATTGATGTTTGTGAGCAGTCATATCCTTCCTCTTGATTCCTTCGGCCCCACACACATTGGGACAACTAATGGGCTCCAGTGGACACTGATTTCTGTGAGCATTCACATCCATTCTCTTGATTTCTTTTGCCCCGCAAAGATTGGGGCAGTTAATGGGCTCCAATGGGCACTGATCTCTGTGAGCAGTCATATCCTTTCGCTTAATTTGTTTGGCCGCACACACATTGGGGCAAATGATGAGCTCCAGTGGACACTGATCACGTCTGTGAGCAGCCATATTCATTCTCTTGATACGCTTACCACACTCATTTGAACAGTAGATTGCTTTCATAGGACACTTGTCTTGATGATTATCATATTGGTGCCGTACTATTCGTTCACTACATGAGTCATTAGGGCACATGATTATTTCTAAGTAACACGCTTCTCGATGTGATGCCACATCAACTCGTTTGATCATTTTTAGCCCACACTTATTCGGGCAGTCTAAGGGAAAACTTGGACAGACTGTGTAGTGGTTTTTGCTGTTGTGCATAAACGACTTGAGTCCTACCCCTGTAATGTTGTGGTAGGTGTCTTCAAGACCACAGTACCTGCACTGATGCCTGCGCAACAAACATCCATCCCCTGATGTAGGGTTAAGGTGATTGCGTAAGCTGCTCAAGTCACCTGCCCATAGGCAACCACCAGATCTGTTGGGACAGTGGACTCTCAATGTATCTATTTCACGTTGACGCTCTAAGTTGATCATGTGAGGAAAGCTCTCTGCACGGCAGTGAGGACAAACTTCCTTTTCTTGACTTTCCAACCATTGTTTGAGGCAGGAGTGACAGAAATTTTGTCCGCAGCAACCAGTGAGGTGAGGCTCTCGGAGTGCCTTGGTACAGATCATGCAGTGATGTCTCTCTGGTACTTCATCAATAAAATCATAATCATATCCTCCTGCCATCATCCAGTAAAGAGCTCTGTTAGAGTCTTGATCAAACACCAACAAGTAGCAAGCCAGCTAGCTATAGCTATGTGATTCCAGTGTACTAGGCTGCTATAGATCAATGTACATCCACAGCACTCAATAGCTATTGGCACTTGTAACAGACTAATGAGTGTATATACATCCACAGCACTCAATATTGGCACTTGTAATAGCTAGACTAACAGTACTAGTGTCTGTTGGAGGTCCTATAAGTCAGATCAACACAAACTAGTCACATGACAGACTGATCACATGCACCACTATAATTATTCATTACAGGAGGAAATTATGAATGTCTGAAATATTTATGCAAACCGCCTCCACTTTAAGGTAGGAAGCACGGCATCGGCGAAATCGCGCAATTTTGCTCATGAATAATTAATAAGATGACGTCACTCGCATACGGTTATTTAGAGTTATTCATCTGTTTACGTTTTCCCATGGCGGCAACCGGAATAAACAAGGGGGGCTTCTCTCTTTGATGCGGCTAGCGGCCCTTTCAAGTTTCAAATCGGTACTCTGATGTGGCCGTGCGGTACCTTGAAGATTTGTTTGAACACTTTTTTTTTTTTCTTTTTTTTTTTTTTAAGTAAAGAGCTATTCTGGCTTATTGAATGTAGCGATGGGCTATCTGAGTGTGAATAGCTAGGTGGAGTGAGCAGGAATGTTTGTGGGTCTGCTGAAGTGGCCGAAGAACAGCCTGGAAAGTGAACAGCCTCCGACAGCTCCCTGGCCAAGGTACTCTAGACAGTTGTCTAGAGAGTTGACCTTTCGGCATTACAGGCCCCGCCCATTTTCGTGTTAGGGCGAATTTGGCTGGTTTGGTAGCTGGACTGGGCTGGTGAGAGGGAGTAGATGTGTGGCCAAAACTCTGTAACCGAGAGGTGAACGTGGAAAAGCATCCCTAGTTTTGCAGGGGGTAGGTTGACCTTTTGGAAACTGGCCTTGGCTTGAGTCGGTTTTAGTTGGTGTGCGTGGAATTTTTTTTGAAAGCCTAGGGTAGCCAAACCTCTGTTTTTGAGGGTGGCAGTGAGTTTTGGGCTGTAGCCTGCAAGTGAGGAGAGCAGGTGGTAAATCCATCCGTAGTTTTTGGGCCTGTTTTGTGTGTGTATTGATGATGGGGTCAGAGTGTGGGTGGGGCCTTGGAGTGGGTCCAAATTTTCAGTTTCGTAGAGGGCCTTAAAATTGAGTTTTAGGGCATTTTCAAGCAGAGGGAGCAGTTTGATGCAAAGTATTGCTGAAACTTGTGTACGCTTTGATGCTGCCCATTTATCCATCAACTTGGTTTCGGAGATCGCGGTACCCATGTTTACTACCTTAATGCTGGATGGACAAGGAGAGTTGGCATGCAATCAAAAAGCCTTGTAACTACTGATTCTGTACTAGACATTTGCCTGGTACGTACCAGGTATGCCAAACACTTCTTGGTCTATCAAAATTGACATGCATGGAATCTCCAGAGCAATAAGTGCATGGTTTGACACACAAGTGAGTGGAACTCAGTACGGTAATTGGTTCCATCTTATGCCTTGATTCTAAATTTATACACCCCTACACTCTGATCCAATATGCCCACAAGGCGTAGGCGATCAATCAATCGTCCACTGCAAAACATATCTAGAACCTATAAGTTGGGTTGTAAGCAGTTGTAGTTTAGCCTCATACCCAGCCCTTAACCCTCCTCCTCCCTTTTGCTTAAACAACCCCTTGTTTATCTAAATCTAAACCTTTAAGCATGAACATTAGTTACACCTTTTGTCACTTAAATGTCCCCTTGACCAATTATTGCTTATCCTTTTGTCCTACAAGGCACAGCCTTGCATGGCTGATACATGATAACTAAGTTCGAAGAAAACACAATCATGAATATTTGCCTAAGCTGTGCTGAATAGAACTGTGAATATATAGTGTATCCAAATCAGTACGCCGGCACCAAAATGCAACAGTAAAATGACTGTTACTGCATGCGCACTGCATACTTAGGTTTGTGCGTTGCTATAGCACCGGATCCAGCAAAGGTATGTGGCATGCAGTTGCACCTCATGCAACCAAAACCTAGGTTTAGGACTTGAAATTCACAGTATTTTTGATGTACACAAGCGGTGACAGCAGGTGCTGGCGAACGTTTGTTGCAGCTTCTATCACAAGATATATCAGAAACTCTCCAAGTGCTCCCTGGGAACCCATGCAGGTACTGACTGCTGGTACCGGCACCGCCTACATGTTTTCCGTGGTAACATCGATCCTTCCCGGCAGAAGATCATCACTACAAACCAGCGTCACACAATTAGTCTCAGACCCAACATTACCACATAGCTACCAATATTTCATTATCTAAAAGCACATCTTTTTCTGTTAGTTGTCTCCTGAAGGTACTCATTCGCTCATCTTCAGCTGCTCCGTCCTTATTGGCATGACAGTGGTCTCATCTTTGAGCAAGCCTGTCAATCTCAACATTGGACGTAGCTATGTGAAGTCAGAATTCCAAAATTGCATTGCATAATCAGAGTAGAATTCAAAGCAGAAGTTGCCAGCTAGCAGTGTGATTGGCAGATGGAATGGGACAAGTTGCAGAAGCAAGGCAGATTAATTCCATGTCTACATACCATACCTCTGTAGCCAGAGCCACTGCCTTGGTGTCCACATGCAACCAAAACGTGAATTAGCCACTCCTGCATCAGTGTGGAACATATATCCCATGAAGGTCCACACAAGTGTGTGTGCACGCACTATTCACAACATTCCAATTATCAGAGAGTAGCTATACCTGGGATCAGTGAATAGCTTAGTGTACACACCCCTTGTTGACCATCTCA